>MU226331.1:619518-653405 GCA_018584345.1 Thuja plicata | reverse complement strand
GCTCCTCACCCTGGGGGAAGACATAATTTCTGAATCTGGAATTCTGGGTGAGGAATCATTTGATTTCGTAAGGGCTCAGCACTCCAGACTGGACCTCACATTGGAGGTAACCAAGCAACTGGTAGAGGCCTTACAAGAAAAGGTAAATACGGTGAAGAATTCTTCCAATTTATATAAGTCTTTTGTAATGAAGGCTTCCAGGGTTGATCCCCTTAATATAGATACTTATACCCCCGAGGAGTCAGTTTTGGGGAATTTTGATGAAATGATGGTATCTCGGTATCAATCCCCGAAGGGGATAGATGGGGCCCAAATGGAAAAACTAACCGAAATGATACTTAAGGGCCATGACGCCGCAAGGATGGTGGATGAATTCAGAAATAATGTTCCAGACTTGGGGGAACTAGTTGAAGTGGCCAGACACAGAAGGGCCAGCCTAAAAAAGATTGATGAAGATGGCATTTCCCACCTCCTTCAGGCCTTCAACAATAATAAGCAGCCTTGAGTGTTCTCCGGGAACCAGGGAAACTTGAGCATTAAGTATTCTTTATTCTTTTTGGGGATGTAAGTACCCGGATCCTGGAGTCCTAGATCCAAAATTTTGTATTCTTTAAAGATGATCTGTGTCCCGATCCCCGAGGCCGACCGGTCACTTTCAGAGGCGGTTAATAAAGACTGTCAGAAGGTAGTTGGGCACATCAAGAGGCATTGGCTCGGCAGTTGGTTTCTGACAGGGTGGTCTTCTCAAGGCGCCATTCAAGGGTACACCTAGCATGTTGGAGACATGGCACCGCATTTCCCATTTATGAGGCATGTAGCCTCGGTCCATGGGGGACCAACTTTCTACTTTCTCTTCTCTAGCTCTCTTCTCGAGACCAATTCTTCCAATGTATATTCTTGTCTTCTTCTTCTAACCTGGCAGACCTATTCCATCTCTAGGTCTTTTGTAGGGTGGCGCAGGTAGTACCGGCCCCCAGATATTGTATTTTATTGAAGCACAATGAAATAGGGTTAGGGTTAGAGAGTTGTATAAATAGGAAGATCGGCCCATTTCCAAGGGTCGACAAAATTGATGATTTTGTTGTCCATAAGAAATAGCAAAGTGATCCCCTTTTTAGTTGCAGAGCTCAATGCTCTATTGTTCTGTTCTTGATAGTTAAACGCTCCCCTGGAGCCGCCATTGTATCATGCACCAGTGCTCACTAGACTGAATATTAATGAAGAAGGAAGGATTCTTGGCAATGATGTTGTTAGCATCCCTACTTCTGAGTTAATGGTATTTCATGTTTTAATGTTCTGTATGTCCTTTGCTCTGATATGTTAAAGTAGATTAACGACCTCTTTATTCCCGCTACTGATAAACTGCTAATTGATGGTTGTGTATTTCTTCAATATTTAGTGTAGCCTTTCAGAGTATTGTTGATGTTCCGGACATTTCAGCATGACTGTAGTTAGATGAAGCGTTTCTAACCCTGCAGGATCTTTTTCGTTTTATTTGCTAAGTGTAAAATGCTCTGGGAAACCCTTACTATATTGAATCTCCAGAAGAATGAGTTGAAGTAACCAGCGATCCCCCTCAAAAACAGTCACCTCTCCCAACCAAGCCCCACACCGTCGTGACCCGACACCCAGGTGCTTGAAGGCCCGGAGGATTTATTTCCCCAGACAACCTTTGCAGGCGGAGTTGGGCGATTTTCCTGGAACCCGGTGACAACTTATGACTGTTAGCGGACCCGGTCAGCAAAACCCCATCAACAGGAAGCAGATGAGAAGGGTAAACAAGTGGCGGAGGAGGACATGATCCCAGAGCCAGACCCAATACTTCAAAAAGAGTCATTCTTGAAAGAATTAAAGGTGATGAGTGGTAAGTCCTTAGAGGGTGTGCCCCTATTTAGTGGAAAAATAGATCCAAATTTAACTATGGAATGGATAGGTCTCAAAAATCACTTTGATTGTGATAATTTGACCAAAGCTTAGAAAGTTAGAGTAGCAAAGACAAGATTAAGAGGGACTACCCTCATGTGGTGTAAATTTGTCCAAGATGAAAGGACAAAGGGAGGCAAGGACCCCATAACCAGTTGGAAAGGTATGGTGGCAAAGATGAAAGAAACTTATGTTCCTGATGATTATGAAGTGCAACTACATAAGAAAAGGTAGAATCTGAGGCAGAAAGACTTAGAGGTCAATGCCTATACAGAAGAATTCCATAAGCTATGCTTATGATCCAATGTGATGGAAGAAGAAATCCTAAAAGTGGCAAGATATCAGAATGGCCTTAAATGGAGCATTTAAGAAGAAATTAGTCTCTTAAGCCCCAAGACTGTCCACTAATGCTATCAATTAGCCCTTAAAGTGGAAGAGAAGTTCAAAAGGAAATAGGACTCGAACAGTAGAGGTAGAGGGAGAGACAATAGAGGTCATAGAGGAGGATATGGAGGAAGAAATCCTGAAGCTAAGAATCAGAGTGAGAATAAACTCACCGAGAATCAGGGAGAATCCAGTAACACTAGAGGTGGTTACAATAGAGGAAGAGGTCTGAATAATAGTTCAAGAGGAAGGACTGATGGCCAAGGAAGAGGATCTTTCTTCTCTTCTATGAAGTTCTACAATTGTCAGCAACTTGGGCATCCTGCATATTGATGTCCAGCAAAGAGCTCTACTTCCCAAGGAGGAGAGAAAAGAGCTAACTATGTGCAAGAAGAGTCTTCTAGTAGTAAGATTTCAGATATCCCCATAGTATCAGAGATGGGAGAGCATTTGATGGTTTAGAGAACACTCCTAAAAGAGCCCATCAGAGAAGAGCCAAGCCAAAGAAGATCTTTGTTTCGAGTCAATTGCAAAATACTCGGTAAGGTCTATAAAGTTATCATAGATTTGGGATCTATTGATAATATTATTTCTTTAGAAGCTATTGAGAAGTTAAAATTAACAAGGATTCCTCACACTAATCCATATATGGTTACTTGGTTGAATACAAATCAACATGTAATAGTCAATGAACAAGCTTGGATAGAATTGTCCATAGGGAGGTATAAGGATATAATTTTGTGTCATATCCTACCCATGGATGCGTGTCATCTGCTATTAGGTAGACCTTGGTAGTATGACCGATGTGCAATCTACAATGGAGCTGAGAATTCCTATTCCTTTAAGAAGGATGGCATGAATTTTAGGGTACAGTCAATCTTGGAAGAAGAGAAGGAAATAAAAAGAGGTCCCAACCTATTGATGGTCGGTGAGAAAGCATTCCTAAAAACATTGGAAGGAGATGGAGTAGGCTTTGCTTTGGTTGTAAAACCAAAAGGTGAGAAGAGGAATGAAAGGGAAGAGTTGCCTTTAGAAATCCAAAGGTTGTTAACTCAATATCAGGCTATAGTTAGTAATGGTCAACCAGCTACCTTACCACCTAATAGGTCCATTACTCATCAAATTGACTTCATTCTAGGAGCCTCACTTCCAAATAAAGTTGCTTATAAGATGACTCCATAGTAGAATGCAGAGATTTCTAACCAAATCCAAGAGCTAATTGACCAAGGGTTGATTAGAGAGAGCATAAGTCCTTGTGCTATTCCCACAGTCTTAGCCCCAAAGAAAGATGGTACTTGGAGGTTGTGTACTAATTCCAGGGCCATAAACAGGATAACTATCCTAAATAGGTTTCTGATACCTAGGATAGAAGATTTGATGGATTGTCTTGGTGGAGCTAGATATTATTCCAAGATAGATCTTAAGAGTGGATACCATCAGATAAGAATTAGAGGGGGAGATGAGTGGAAAACTACTTTTAAGACTACTGAAGGATTTTATGAATGGCTAGTTATGCCTTTTGGGTTGTCAAACGCCCCAAGCACATTTATGAGATTAATGAATGAGGTTTTGAAGGAATTCATTGGAAAATGGGTTGTAGTATACTTAGATGATGTCATGGTGTTCAGCAAGACCAAAGAGGATCATCTTAGACATTTGCAATTAGTAATGCAGAGATTGCATGAAGAAAAGTTGACAATCAACTTGGAAAAGAGTGAATTCATGAAGAAAGAATTGGTATATATTGGTTTTGTTATCTCAGAAGGTAACTTGAAGATGGATGTAAGCAAGGTGGAAGCAATCTTGAATTTTCCTACACCAAAATTAGCTATGGAGGTATGAAGCTTTCATGGGTTGGCACAATTTTACCAAAAATTCATCAAACACTTCAGTGAGATTAGTGCACCTATTTTAGATACCATCAAAGGAGGTATGAAAGCCAAGTTCCAATGGAATGAGCAGGCTGATGAAGGATTTGAGCATCTGAAGAAGAGAATAGCGACTCAACCGATTTTGGCACTTCCTAGTTTTGACAGATTGTCTATTGTGGAATGTGATGCTAGTAATATTGATGTTAGTAATATTGATGTTGGTGCAGTATTGAGTTAAGAGGGAAAACCTATAGCTTTTCATAGTGATAAAATCAGTGATGCAAAGAAAAATTATTTCTCATATGATTTGGAATTGTATGCATTAGTGCAAGCACTGAGGAAGTGGAGACATTATCTACTTCTAAAAGAATTTGTTGTCTTTACCAACAATCAGGCTTTGAGTTTTCTGAGTTCACAAGATAAACTCAGTCACAAACATATGAAATGGGTGGAATACATCCAAGCCTTTACCTTCACAATTAAGCATAAGAAGGGAGTACAGAATAAGGTGGCAGATGCATTAAGTAGAAGGCTACTCATGGTGCAAGAAGTTCAGCTGAGAAGCATTGGCATTGAAAGCTTCAAAGACCTATATCCAGCAAATGAAGATTTTGCAGCAGCATACAAGGTATGTCAAGAGTATCAGAATCATTTTCATAGTGAATATTCAGAGTATACTCTTCAAGAAGGTCTTCTATTTAAGGGAGGACAACTTTGTGTACCAAGAGGATCTATGTAGGAGAATCTAGTATAGGAAAAATATAATGGTTCCTTAAGTGGACATTTTGGGTTTAATAAGACCTTAGAACTGGTTAAAAGGTATTACTATTGGCCACAAATGAATCGGGACATCCAGAAGTATGTAGAGACTTGTTTGGTTTGTCAGAAGGCAAAAGGGACTTCATCCGATGTAGGGTTGTATCAGCCCCTTCCTATCCCAAATAGACCATGGGAATGCCTTAGCATGGATTTTGTTATTGGGTTACCAAAGACCAAGCAAGGAATGGACAACATCTTTGTAATTATTGATAGGTTCAGCAAGATGGCTCATTTTGTACCATGAAAAACCACACATGATGCTTGTTACATAGCCAATATATTCTTTCGAGAAGCAATCTGGATGCATGGGTTACCTTTGAGTATTGTGTTAGATAGAGACTCCAAGTTTATGAGTCATTTTTGGAAGACTTTGTGGTGGAAGCTTGGTACAAATATTTCTTTTAGCTCAGCCTACCATCCCCAAACTGATGGTCAGACTGAAGTAGTGAACCGAAGCTTAGGTAATATTTTGCGATGCCTTACCAAGGAGTATGGACAATCATGGGATTAGTTACTTGCTCAAGCAGAATTTGCCTACAATGATACAGTCAATAGGTCCACTGGAAAGAGCCCTTTTGAAATTGTGTATGAGATTCATCCCAAGGGTATATGTGAATGAAGGGATCTTGGTAGCACTACAGAGAGGAGTGGGTATGCTAAATATTTTTCTCAATCCATGAAGGAGGTCCATGACTCAGTCAAAGAAGCATTGATAGAGAGTACCACTCATATCAAGCAGAAGGCAGATGTAAGGAAGAGAGATGTTCAATTTTAGGTTGGAGATTTGGTCATGGTGCACCTCAACAAGGCAAGGTTGCCAAAAGGAGTTCCAAGTAAAATTCAGATGAGGAAGATAGGCCCTTGTCCAATATTGGAAAAATATGGGTCTAATGCATATAAAGTTGATCTTCCTACAGACATAGGATTATCTCCTATTTTCAATGTGGCAGATTTGGCCTCCTATAAAGGTCTAATTCCTGGAGGAGATTCTGATCTCGCAAGAGATACTGGGGATCTCAAAGAACTTAAACTTCTTTTTATACCCCAACTGAAGGCATACATGATTTTGAACTCAAGGGTTGCCAAGAAGACTAGACGATAGACCTATATGGAAAATCTGGTCAAATGGAAAGGCAAAGCTGATTCAGAGGCTACATGGGTATAGGAAACCAATTTTAAGAAGTTAGGCATTAGTCCTGACTTACTCCAATCAACTGGAAGATGATTTCTTTTTGTTTGGGGAGTATGGTGCAGGAGCACCTAAGTTAAGTTACTCTACTTGCCGATGATGTCTGTCAGTTTCTTCCCGTCGGTTTTTATTCATCGACAATGCTTGTTAGTTTCTGATTATCGGCGATGTCCGTGCGTTTTTGTTCATCGGTGATGCTTGTTGGTAGTGTCCGTCGGTGATGCTTGTTGGCAGTGTCCATCGGCGATGCTTTTTGATAGTGCTCATCGGCGATGCTTGTTGGTGATGACCATCAATGACTATGTTTTTTGTCAGGGTTGGAAACCAATGTTGTTTTTGTTGTTCTGAAAAGTCAACACTGACACTCGGTAATGTTGATTAACGACCCAGGAGATGCGGATGTGATGTTTGTGACCAGTTGGGTCATTTTCAATGAATTTCTACGTGTCATTTTTTCTTGAAAGGATCATGGACACCTATTCCTATTTTGGAAGGGTCATTTATTGCTCAGTTTGGCTGCCTTTGTAGGATGGTTGAAGTTGTCCACGAGTATCAGATATTTTGGGCGATATTTAGATGGATGTTTATATAGCTGGAGATCTTTTTTAATAGATAGATTAAAAAAAAGAGAGTGGGATAGAGAGATCACATCATCCTGTAATATTTTATTTCTTTTGAATAAGAAAGAACATATTTAAATGGATTCTATGTGTAGTGTGTGTTGTTGCGTTCTTCAGGTTGAACCCATCATTTTAGCTTGGGAAATGAACCTATCCTAATGGGTTCTATAGCATGAAATAGTAGCTTTACAGTGTAAGCCTAGTCTAGGGCACTTGAGGTGACGATCTTAGTGACTTCCTCAAGTTGGGGTGAAGAAATACCCTATAAGGTCTGTGTAAGAGATCTTAGAGCACAGTCAAGCTGACTGTCGATAACAACTGAACCTGGGCATTTACACCACATGTCATATCTAAACACTATATATATATATATATTCACACACACACACACATGTATATGCATCAGAGTGTGTATACATAAATATATTTCTATATATATATTTCAACATATTGATATATTAGAGTATTCCCAGTATATATATATATATATATATATATATATATATATATATGTGTGTGTGTGTGTGTGTGTGTGTGTGTATTTATATATTTATATATATTCATCTACATGTGATTGTGAATAAAAATCTACTAATATCTCTAGATTACATTACTGCTATCATGCTCTATCTTTAGAAAATCTATCTTTATGTAGTGTGGAGAAAATAATACCAAGGATAAGAACTCAACATGGTAATTTCTTATCTTGAGTCAATACCGGTTCTTTCGTATTGACTTCAAGATAAGAGATTACAATGATAAATTTTATCTTGAACAATATCTTCATGTTAGCCCTTGATATGTTCAGAGTGAGCATATGTATTTATAGCTTGACAAAGCTCATTCCATTCTTCCAATTTTTAGATTCATATATAGGTTTCCAAATAGCAAGTCACTGTGTTAGTTATTCAATCATTACATCCCTGTTAATGTTTCCATTTGTCTTATTAGCTGTATCCTCAGTAATTTTGCTTGTCTCATTCCTGAGTACCTATATTTAACCTGCTATGAGGGTTTATTCCTTACTTAGCTCATATAAGTGGAACATCTGTTGGATTTACTATTCACAATGGCACCTGTCAATACTACTCTTTAGCACCTTCTAGATGTGTTCTTTTGTAGCTACTATCTTAAATCTATTTCTTATGCTACACTATTGAATGAAGGAATCTTTTTTAAAAGAAGAGTAGGGTATTATCCATTCTGTGTGATCATATATAGGTATGCATATTGAGCAACTCATACACTCTAAGATTCTAAAGATGTGTAAAATGTTTGTGACAGTGAATATATAAATAAATAAATATATATGTATATGTGTGTACATACATACATACATACATATATATATATATATTCCAATATACATTATATTGCTAGAATATTGAGAGTTATAGATTTTACTCACTGAAAGCCAAAACTAATAACTCTGTTAGCCTTCCACTATTTTGAAAGTTAATTCTGAATGTAATAAACCTTTTTCTACCCATGATAAGAGTAAACATATCAGAAACCATAAAAATAATAAAGCTACAGAGAACTTACTATTGGAGAGAGATAGTACTATTGTTAAATGGAAGATCAAGAAAGAATTCAGTATCTTAAAAGGGCTTTATAGTCAAGCATTACTGCATAAATTTAGGAAGATTCACCTATATCCTTGGGGGTCTTGGGTGAGACGTTTAAATTTTTCCTTTTTCTACCATATCCAACCATAAAAATTCCTGAGGTATATTCATCTTCTGATTTGCTAAACCCTTCTCTGTCATTGTTTACTACATCATCCTCATGCCAATATGTATAAACCTAGTCCTCAAATTCAGGTATCCAAACATGAAGAAAGAAATATAGGAGTTCTAGATTTCACCTTATGATGGGAGTTCTAGATATTAATAGTGCCATGTTGTTAGTGTCCAAAATGGGGAGGGAGGGTGCCATTTTTCCATTGATCAATGGGGAGTGGTAGTATCTAAGTCTTATAATGGTCATATCACCCTTAATGCTATTGATTACCATATCCAAGCCACCTAGGAATTTCTTTTTAAAAAGTCTAGTACATAGTCTCCCTATGTCGGATTTCACAGGGTCAACTTGAATGGTTGATGCAATGAACATAGAAGGGATGTCAGAATTCACTCGATAATGATTATCATTCATCAAGAATTCCATTCCTAAAATCTTATAAACAGCCCTGAGAGTTAAAGCATGGGTGCTAAGCATAATGGCATTGAGTCTGTTAATATCTATAGCACCATCAAAGGCCACTTGTGGCTTCAAGCCTCTCAATTTGATAGGAGTTGTCATTATGGTATTAAAAGATGCTAAATCCACAAGGGATGTACGATTGGTGATGAGTATCTTATAACTTGATAAAAGAGGCTATTCAACTTCTGCCTCTAGACATTCTGTCTCTTGAGTTCTAGGTTAGTGGAAGGAATAATAATGGATATTTAGAAATGTTTTGTTTATTATAATCGCACCTGTTTAAATTTGGGGTTTCCTATTTAATCTGCGTACTATGATTAAATCTGCCTAGCAGATATTGAACCATCGCAGATTATTAAAGGGTTATTTACACAGTTTGCTAACTAGTGTTAGGATGTAAAAATAACCTTCTATACTATAAGGGATAATGATCGCTATATATGGGTATTCATCTCTTCCTATCTATTTACCTATGACTACAAATATTAATGTTTTATAAATCCATTTGTAAGCACATAAGTGTGTTTGTATTCTCATACTATCACTTAATTGTCATTTCTATTCTACATAATAAAATGGATTGTAATGACTAATCTTAATGTAGATACTTAAACTAGGCTATGCTTAAAATATACTTAATATCTATTCTTGTGTATTGTTCATCGGTTTCATAGTAAGAAGTTATGTAAAGTATCATGGTACCTATTTACTATAAAAAAAATAAAAAATTCTACCCTGTTACAAGTATGATACCTACTATATGAACCTTACTAATTGGATTATTCTGTACTTCTGGTTAATCTTCTTCATCTTCTAGTCTTTTGCTTCACCCGCCTGAAGACTATCAATGCTTCATCTTCCTTATCATTCTCAAGAAGGCTTCTAGTATTTCATTTAACATTTGGTGAGATGATGCAGACATTTTGAACATCCTCATAGTATTTTTCTGGAATAGTATATCCCTCAGCTTTCCATTATTCCAACACCCATGTCGTTGGTGGTTGAGTATCCTCCATGACTCTCATGAGAAAATTCATGTTTCTCTTCATATCTGGCCAGTTATTCTCAAAGATTTATTATTAATTGAAGACAAGAATCAGACCTCTCTGAGAGGTAAGTACGATGGGAATGTGATAAGTAGTTGTTCTCATATATATTTCAGGGTATGGAATACTCTTCTCCATGTCTATACAATGAATTGTGTGTTCCAGACCAACCAGAATATCATCCTTGAAGACTTTCCTTGTCTTGTTAAGAATTTACTCTTTGTGGTTGCCGATCTCTAGAGCTAAAGAGATAAATAGTCCAACAATATGGCCATTCACTGGGACTATGTATTCATAATAATAAAAAATTCCCCAAATATTTTTTCTAAAGCCCTTCTCCATTCGTTTTGGATATCTAACCTGATGTTGTTCCATCTCTCTGGTAGGATGGGTCCTTGGAACGCCATCTGTCATTTCCCTCTAGGGAAGGTCAGAGTATTATTCTCCATCACAGTATTCTTTGCCAATTTCCTGAGTCATAGTGGGAAAATATTGTTAATATATGTATCCATTGTCTTTCAAAAGTTTTGGATACACTCATGTTTAATTACTTTTGTTTAATGTTTGGTTGAGCATCGTGTATTGTTACGATGTTATTGGTTTTTATAATAATTTTGAAAGGATCTGTCTAGAATGTGAAGAGCTCCATTTACAAGCGTCACATATAATTAAAGTGTTAAGTGAGTATTACCTTTGGTGATTGTCTGTTGTGCACTAAATAGTGATTGGTTAGATTGATGATTTAGGCTCATCAAATGGTTGATGGTTGAGTATGTTATCGTGGGGAAGTTAAATATAATAAATGCTAGACGGATTCTGTTCATGATATCAAGTTTGGTTATCCTTATTGATTTGACAGATTGGTATTATTGATGAATAACTATCAACTGACATAGGAGTTATTACATTTGGTATTATTGAGTTAATGTTATATTTTAATATTATATATTACACTATATTCTCTATTTTTTTAAAGTTGATGACTATTACATCATAGAAATGCATGTTGGTATACCCTCATCTCCAAAAAGATGTTCTTAATTTGTATTTTATTATTATAACTATATTTTGTAATAGTTAATATTATTAGAGACAATCTTGTAAACCTGATTTCTATAGTTTATTGTTACAGGGACTAGGATGCTCTATATTCCTTCCTTCTATCCCTTTATTGTCTAAAGAGTCAGCAATTTGATTTCCCTCTCTAAATATATGATTAATTATATAGTGGTTAAAAAAGGATAGCAAACTCATCCCTCTTTTAACAAGTCCATTCAATCTCCAGTTCTGAGTGTTACCAGTTCTAAATGCATTAATAATTAGAGCTGAGTCCCCTTCTATTTGAATATGATCTAGATTTAGTTTTTTACACAACAATAGACCTTCTATAAGCACATTACATTCTACAATATTATTAGTGGCTATACCTAAATCACCATGTTTGTATGCTATCATTCTTCCTATTTCATCATGAATACAACATCCAAACCCAGCCTTACCTGGATTGCCCTTTGAAGCACCATCAAAGTTTAGTTTATACCACCCTGGAGAAGGAGGCTCCCATACACAATTATTCCTAAGTCTCTTTTTGTCTATTCCTTACTGTCCTACAAAGGGGGGAATTTTTAACCCAAACCAAATTTCCTTAATCTTTCATCATCTAAGGTAAACTACATATCTCTTCTTCCTATCGAGTTGCGATTATTAACGACTTCATCTATACAAGCTTCTAATTTATTTAAAAATTGGTCACATGTCATTTTCTCATCCTTCAAGATTCATCTATTTATTTCCTTCCACAATTCCCATATTAGAATGGAGGGAGAAATAGTCCAAATTTTATCAAACAAGCCAGATTCCATCTTTCTGGGCCAATATTTAAGAAGATCATCTATATTATTGGGGAATGTAGTTTTCCAATTTAGTTTTTGGGCCAGCCAGGTCCAGCAAGAGTATGTAAATTGACACTCTGTGAAGAGATGATTAATTTTTTCACAAGATTCTCCTCATAATTCACACCTAGAGGGACCATGATAAACCATTTTTTGGAACCATTCCACAGTCATAATTCTATGTTGAGCAACCGCCCATGTAAACATGCCAGCTTTTGGTAGGTAGTTTTTATTCCAGCAAAGATCAATTGGGAGCGTTGTTTTAGTAGGAGCTACATTAGAAAGATTGACATACCCATCTTTGGTATTATACTCACCATTTTTATATTTGGCCCAAATGATTCTATTTGAATTATTAGATGGGTTAATTTTCCTAATATTTAGGTTTTCTTCTAAAGCCGTTCTAAATAAACTAGGCAATCCTAAATTGTCCAACAATTTCTAGGTCCAACCTAATGCTAGGATATTGTCAATTACATCTATATAATCCTTAACATATAAACCCCTATTGATTTTAATGTTATCTATAGAAGGATCATTATTCAAGATAGTATTAAGAGGAGGGAGACCACCCCATGAGTCTTCCCAGAATAGGGCATTCTCCCCATTCCCTATATCCCAAGTTATATTGTCTGTGATGACCTTCCTACACTCTAGGATAAATTTCCCAATTCTAGAACCATTTGGAGGGAGACTATGTCTAAAGATACTCAAATTATCATTACCATCTAAGTATTTGTATCTCAAGATTTTATCCCATTTGGTTATAGGATTGTTGAACATTTTCCATACCAATTTTGCACCTAGAGCAATGTTCTATTGTTTTATGTTTTTAATATTCAGACCTCCCTCCTCCTTAGGTTTACACATCTTGTCCTAGGCAATCATTGCTAATTTTTTCTTGTCATTTGATCCTTACCAATAAAAATTCCTAAGTTTTTTATTAATATTTCTCTCTATACTTCACTAGTAAATTTTCCATATTTTCGATGCGCGTTTGTCGATATTTTGATACATATTGGTCGACTAAACGACCACTATTTTTGTCAAAGTTTTTTCTTTGTAATTTCCCATGTTTGGTATTTCCATCATAAGACTAACAACCTGAAGGTTAGAAAATGAGGGCTTTAATAGGGATGTTGTGTGCACCTTTCACCCTGATCCTTTTTCACAGTCTGTCACTTTTGTGACTATTGTACGACGAGAATCCTATACAAATGATGAATCGATCAATGAAAGGTTGTCGAAACATCAATGGAGGTATGATGATGCATTCATCATTTGTATAAGATTCTTGTCGACTATCATTTTCACATAGCTCAAAAAAGTGGAATTTTTTTATTTTTTTAATTTCACTTGAAAATATAAGATTTCTAATGGCAAGTAAACCCATTTCCCATTTTGTAATGGTGCATGGAAGTAGTCATGGAGGTTGGTGTTGGTACTGATGGATTTTTTTTGCTTGTATGATAGAACTATTTTATTATATCTCAATACTTGTGAAAATATGAATGTAGTGATTGGTTAATTTTCCCTTTTGCATGCTCAAGATATCTATTGATGTTGAGTGTGTTGTCCATATGTCAATGTCTTCACATAATGAAGATATTTTCTCTTTTTTATTTGATTTCATGGCAGACTCCAAATCTGTAAACCATTTGTAGAACTGATGACTATTGAGAAAGACTACTTTTGTATGCTAAGAAGCTTGTGATAGTTTATCAAAACTTGAATCCTTCATGATAGTGAGTTCTTGGACCAAATTCTTTGGAAGAGGTCATGACAATGAGTTCTTGGGCCAAGTTCATGTACCATTGTATTTCTACCCATCTTGGCCTTCTAACAACATATGGAATGTGTTGTGTTTATAGAAGAGATAACTACCAACAACTATATTTCATAAGGTATTTAAAACTAGTTTCGTAAAGAGATGCAAACTATGTAAAATATTGGTATGGGGTGGCAAGATCAAGGAAGAACTCAAAAGTACAAGACATAAGGGCTAGACCTAATGCCTTAGGGGCTCATCATAGATGGCCTTGCCTATGTAACTCATAGAGACATCATAGTTTAGGTTTAACTTTAAAACCAGTCTTTTAAAGGATGGTAGAAATGGTATCAAGCCTCTTTATCCAAAGGGTATCAATGGCATATCTCTCTTCACTGGAATAGAGGGTGCAAAAGTTTCCCTGCATCATTTGGGTATAACACTCAATATCTATACCAAATTGATCCAGGTCAACCTTCTGCACCCCTTATTCTATTGAAGATAGAGGACATTGATCCCCTTTTGATAAAGAGTCTTCAAAAAAGATAGATGGTATCCTACCATTTCTACCTGAAAAGCATTACCAAGGGAAAAAGAGACCACAATTGTACCATTGTATTTCTGCCCATTTGGGCCTTATAACACCATATGGAATGTGTTGTGTTTATAGAAGAGATAACTACCAACAACTATATTTCATAAGGTATTTAAAACTAGTTTCGTAAAGAGATGCAAACTATGTAAAATATTGGTAAGGGGTGGCAAGATCAAGGAAGAACTCAAAAGTACAAGACCTAAGGGCTAGACCTAATGCCTTAGGGGCTCATCATAGATGGCCTTTCCTATGTAACTTGCAGAGACATCATAGTTCAGGTTTAACTTTAAAACCAGTCTTTTAAAGGATGGTAGAAGTGGTATCAATCCTCTTTATCCAAAGGATATCAATGACATTTATCTCTTCACTAGAATAAAGGGTGCAGAAGTTGTGTTGCATCATTTTGGTATAGCACTCAATTTATATACCAAATTGATGAAGTTTAACCTTATGCACCCCTTATTTGATTGAAGATAGAGGACATTGATCCCATTTTGATAAAGAGTCTTCAAGAAAGATAGATGGTATCCTACCGTTTCTACTTGAAAATCATTACCAAGGGAAAAAGATACCACAATTGTATTATTGTATTTCTTCCCATTTGGGCCTTATAACACCATATGGAATGTGCTATGTTTATAGAAGAGATAACTACCAAAAACTATATTTCATAAGGTATTTAAAACTAGTTTAGTAAAGAGATGCAAACTATGTAAAATATTGGTAAGGGGTCGCAAGATCAAGGAAGAACTCAAAAGTACAAAACCTAAAGGCCAACCCTAATGCCTCAGGGGCTCATCATAGATGGCCTTTCCTATGTAAATCATAGAGACATCATAGTTCATGTTTAACTTTAAAACTAGTCTTTTAAAGGATGGTAGATGTGGTATCAAGCCTCTTTATCCAAAGGATACTAATGGCATTTCTCTCTTCACTAGGATAGAGGGTGCAGAAGTTGCTTTGCATGGTTTGGGTATAGAACTCAATTTCTATACCAAATCAATTCAAAGCAACCTTCTATACCCATTATTCTCTAGGGTTGAATACAGTATGCTCCTTTATGATCCAGAACCTACAAGGAAGGAAAAGATGGGGTTGAATCCAATATGCTCTTGTTGAATCTAAGCAATGCCTGGCACCCTATTACTGATCCTCATCTACAATTATGCATGTGCATAGTTAAGCCATACACTTCTAAAAGGAAAAAAGGATAAAATTTACAAAACCCCATCCAAGATATAGAAAATCATAATGAAGCCATAAACAACAATATGTTCATGAGTTTATCAAAATATGTCCAACGCATCTACATGAAATTCTAAAAAAGTTTCAAAATATGTCCAACGTATCTACATTGAACAAAGCCATCGACGCTATATAATTAATATTGCACCTGAAAATACTTGTAAGTTGAGGCACCAACATGAGGGTAAGAAATAGGTGTGAATAAGTTTCCAGAAGATTCATTATCTTCTAGCTGGAACAAGAAATCGATGAACCAAAAATATGTAGAATTTCTTGATCAACAATTTTTGATGAGTTTATTGCTTCTAACCAACCACTGATAGTGAAGTACCAGCACAAAAGAATGGTAAAAAAAAGACCTTTAGATGCAATATTTTAGTGTTGTTTTGGAATATTATATGCAAAATCTCCTGCTTTAGTTCATGTGAAACCATCCTTCAATGATTTTATCCACGTAATTAGACACAGTACATTTTGAATCGGTACAGATCAAGATGAGTCAGAGACAAGAAGTGTGGGCAACTTGCTACAAGGAAGAGCAGATGTTGGAGATTTTTATTATTTGAGAAAGTCCAATGATTGACAACTCATAATGTTCTAGAAGAATTTTTGTGCTACTAAAGACCAGAAAGAGGACAATATGAGTAGAGGTTAGAACCTTAAGATGCATATGGCCAGTGTTTTATGTTTTCAATTCAATTTCTATTGAGATAATTTTCTGAAAAGCTCATGACTTTGTTTTTGTCTCATTATATTTGCTTGAGAAAGAAAAGACATTTAAATCATGTTTGAGGACATTGAAAAAATTTCTAGGCTAATTTTTATAAATATTTTAGGTACCCCTTCTTTGAGAATAATGGAGCGGGGCAAGCATTTGAGCTTTTCTTTATAAGCTAACTTGTTCTCAAACTAGTAACTGAGTCTTGATTAAGTGGATGAGATGCAACAAAATTGGTAAAGAGGTGTTATAAAAACCTATGGTTTGTATCATTTTATTTTTGAAATGATTCAAACCTTACATGAAAGTGAGTCTGGATGATGAACATAAACTTTGGGAATAGAAAAATAGGCAAGTAGGAGCTTGTTATGAATCCAACTTGTATGGTTTTATCTATTTTATGTGCATGTCCAAATGGATCAACAGTGTGATGGTAGGTTGGATAACAGTAGAGAAAATACCTTCTTACACAACATTTTGGATTATAACAAACACAATATAGTAGTTTTGATAGGTATCTATGCAAGAGAATCCTTGTCACAAAGCAAGCAACCTTTCCAAGAAAGAAACATTTACACAATATGTTGGGATGCAAAATATGAAACTTCTTTCCCAACTCAAAATTTCAAAAAATCTAAAACTCTCTATCAATCTTGATGTGTTTAGCTTCGTGGATACTTACTAGTTTGCATCAACTCTTTCTTGCACATTCTTTGTTGTGCAGAAGTGTTAATGAGTTTCATAGATACTGTGAACTGCTAGGAAGACTTCAAGGTATTTATTGGCTCCCTGTTATTGTTAGGTGTATGCATACTAAAGATAAGTTCAAAGTGAATGTAGTGTGTCTATTTTTGGCCAAGTAATCAGAAAGAATGTATGAATACACACATGGATGATTCTTTGTTTCTAAAAACATCTCAGAAACATTAAACATAACATAAATGATGACCCTAGAAATTCAAACTTCTATCAATTGTGTGCAATCACAACATTGATTTAATTATAAACACATGCATGTTACTTTTTTCAAATGTCTTGAAAACATTAAAAAATGTATAAATGATGACCTTAGAAATTTAAAGTTTTACCAATTGTGTGCAATCATAACATTGATTCAACTATAAACACACATGCATGTTTCTATTTTTTTTTTAAATGTCTTGCAAAATTTCAAATAAGTATAAACGACGACGTTAGAAATTCAAAATTCTATAAATTGTGTTCAATCATCAAACATTGATTTAAGTATAAACACACATGCATGATTCTATTTTTTTAATGTCTCACAAAGTTTCAAAAAGTATAAATGATGACCTTAGAAATTCAAACTTCTATCAATTGTGAGCAATCACAATAATGATTTAATTATAAACATAAAAGACCAGAATAGATTTCATATTTTCTACTAGGCTCACCTGGAAATAGATGTGTGCTTATACCTGGTCCCACTAAATGAGCAGTAGATGGATTAGAATCCTTGTCAATCGGCAGAAGAGAGTAAATCTCAGCAAAGACATTTGAATCACAAAAGAAATAACCTTTCTAGAAAGAAAGATTTATGCAATGATGAGATGCAAAATGGACCCTAAATTTCACTATCAATCTTACTTATCAACTCTTGCAAATGCTATGTCCTACAGAAGAAGTAATGAGCCCCATAGTTGTTGCTTTGATATGCTAGGAAGATGCCAAGGTCCTCCATGTATACATATGGCATCAATTTTCTTGCCAACAACACATACTCTTTGGCTTGAGCTTGTTGTAGAGCCCAGCTCAACTCCACTATTTATCTTAATCTGTCTAGGGATTGTAGATGTTCATGGATAGCCAAAATATTACATACCCCTAGAAACATTATTGACACCACAACTATGTAAACAACCTTTATTACATTCAAGTGGGTGGCAGATTGACTTGAATCTTGAATGTTATGTATTACTTCATAAAATTTTGAATATTTATGCATTTGATTGTTTCCCACTGAAGTAGTATTTTTGACTTTGATGCCTTCCACCATACTAGAACTAAATTCTATGATAGGTATCTACACAAGAGTCTAGAAGTATGATAGGTATCTATGCAAGAGTCTAGAACTAAATTCATTATCTACTATGGAGAGTGATACTAGAGGTGTTGAAAGTATGTCAAATAGCCTTATCATTTAAGCTAAGGACAAAAGGAATTCTTATTGTCTAAATGAAAAAAAAAATACAATGTCACCATTTAAACATCAAGATACAATAATCAAATGTTAACCAAGAGAATTTCAAAGATAGCAAGTTAAGGTAGAGCAATCATAGAAAATTCACATCATATAATGGAAGGAAATTATCACAACTACAACATGGAGACAGATTAGTTTGCTACACAATGTAAGGGAAAACATGTCATTTTAGTTAGGATCACAGTAGGGTAGTAGGATAAGAAAAGGACAACATACACTATGATGTGTAACAACTAGTTTTTATCAATGAAATTCTGGAGCAGAATCAATATTTTGAAGAAACGATGTTTTGGAGCCTTCTAGATGACTTACAGGTGCATCTACAAATCAATTTTATATCTCTAAAGTTACAATGATTAAATGGTATTAGACTAGCTTAAAGAGTGATACATTAGTATTCAAATGAGTAGGCCATGATGAAATAAGTTGGACATAGCAAAGGAAGGAAATATCATACAGTGGTATCACAATTGCAATAAGGTGTGTTGAAGATTGTTTGAAAGATACCATTTCCACTTTGGCCATAGGGAATTAAATGTGATAGTTTGAAACCTTGTCATTTTAGGGTCTAATGTGAATTCCAAAAACAACAATATCATGGCAATGAGTAATGAAAGAGCATACAAGGTACATCAATTCAACTACCCAATCGTGATCATCTCAAATATGTATGGAGTAGTTGCATTTGTGTTCTGCAATAGGATATAAAGGTATTTGAAATATTCACAACACAACAAGTTAACCATATGACCTTGTCAGTCCTTAGAATACAAATTAGTATCATCATTTTCATTTATCTAAATATAGATTTTTTAGGTTTTTTTTCACTGAGGAACCATTCTTCAACGCATAAGAATCCAATATGTGATGCATGTGCAGAGTGAAGGAGATGCATGAGAAAAATTGAAAGAGATTTAAGAGCATTTTTATGAGGAGATCATGAGTAGAATGTGAATAGACTGTGATGCATGTGCAAATTTCACTAAATTTTCACCCGAATTGCATTTTAGAAAATAATTCAGGTGAAAAATTATAGGATACAAAAAAATATAATGTAGTAAGAAGAATGATACAAAATTCAAATAGAAAACCAAATTAGAGAGATTCAATTGACACAAAATGAATCACTTAGACTAATGATCTCTTTTTCTAGGTGATTCAAAATTTCAAATCACTTATGCTAATATGCTTTATTTTAATTTATGAACTATAAATATATAAAATAAAATAATTATGTTGCAAGCTAAATGTATTGCAATGTGAAAATTGTTCAAAAGAATTAACAAATTACCATTGTGTTTGTTCATCATGCAAATTTGCAACTATGTTTTTGTGCTCACTATTTTGATAATGTTTAAATAGCTATTTGAAATCATGATATGGTACTTTTTTAATGTAGAAAGTGGAAGTTGTTATTGGTCAATCTAAATCAATTGGGTCCACTACAACCTCATGAGATTGAGATTGTGTTAAGGCTATGATAAGGAATGTACACATGTCTGTGGTAGGATAGAGCATATATGATCCCTTGGAAATGCTTATCAAGTAGTAATGGTAGGATATCATATTTATGTTCTGAAGCTTCTTTATCCTAGGGTATCAATGACATTTCTCTCTTCACTAAAATTGAGGGTGCAGAAGATGCTTTGCATCGTTTGGGTATACCACACAATTTCTATACCCAATGGATGCAAAGAAACCTTCTGCACCCCTTATTCAATTGAAGATAAAGGACATTGATCCCCTTTTGATAAAGAGTATTCAAGAAATATAGATGGTATCCTACCGTTTCTACTTGATAAGCATTCCCAAGGGAGAAAGAGAAACTAATGATTAGTAGTCAACTTTGAGATGACCTAAAACAAAGTAACAGTAATGAAAATAATGAATAAGTATGCCAACATAATGAATAAGTAGGAAAAATACATTGATCCAATAACAACAAATACATTACAACATTACATGATTTATTATTGTAATCCCCCTCTGACTTATGGATCTAGAAAATGAAACTATAAATCTTATTACGATGTTCAAATAACCAACATGACTTGCAATTGCATACCTAAATTTTGCTTTCTTGCCTATGTATCAGATTCTCCTTGCCTCTCTATTTCCTTCACCTGTATATACGACTACGCAATTAGATGCATGATATAAAATTCATATTTTATTACATACAAGATTGTAAGATAAGATACATCAATAACTTAGCTAAATCAATCATAAGGTATTTAAAAATAGTTTCGTAAAGAGATGCAAACTATGTTAAATATTGGTAAGGGGTGGCAAGATCAAGGAAGAATTCAAAATTACAAGACCTAAGGGCTAGACCTAATGTCTCAGGGGCTCATCATAGATGGCCTTGCCTACGTAACTTGCAGATACATCATAGTTCAAGTTTAACTTTAAAACCAGTCTTTTAAGGGATGGTAGAAGTGGTATCAAGCCTCTTTATCCAAAGGGTATCAATGGCATTTCTCTCTTCACTAGAATCAAGGATGCAGAAGTTTCTCTGCATCATTTGGGTATAGCACTCAATTTCTATACCAAATTGATTCAGAGAAACCTTCTGCACCCCTTATTTGATTCAAGATAGAGGACGTTGATCCCCTTTTGATAAAGATTCTTCAAGAAAGATAGATTTTATCCTACCATTTCTACTTGAAAAGCATTACCAAGGGAAAAAGAGACCACAATTGTACCATTAAATTTCTACCCATCTGGGCCTTCTAACACCATATGGAATGTGATGTGTTTATAGAAGAGATCATACAGACCTATCTAGTGATCATATTGTGTTGAAGGTGGCACCTGATACTACTACAATGACTACAAATATTAAATTTTACATCACTTCCTGAGGTCGTTGAAGCAACATCAGACTCCACCTTCATCACAATATGATTAGACTCCAATGTCTCTGGGGTTGAATCCAGTATTTTCCTTTATGATCCAGAACCTGCAAGGAAGGAAAAGATGGGGTTAGATCTAATTGATCTAAGAAATTCCTGGCACCCTATTACTGATCCTCATCTACAATTGTGCATGTTCATAGTCAAGCCATACACTTCTAAAAGGAACAAGGATAAAATTTACAAAAACCCATCCAAGATATAGAAAATCATAACAAAGTCATAAACAACAAAAATTTCATGAGTTTATCAAAATATGTCCAAGGTATCTACATGTAATTCTTAAAAAGTTTCAGAATCTACAATAGCCCTCCCTTAATCAAATTTATGCATATGGTCCCAACAAAGTAGTGCACAAACTACATAAAGAAGGCATTGCAGAAACATGATTTCTGCTTTTTCCATTGAAGCAATCTCAGTGGCACTAGATGCCTCTCAAGCCTTGCACAAGTTGCACTCATTTCCTACATCAGGTATAGACATAGATGGGGTAGATGTAAATGTGATTTCATCAACCCACTAAAAGTATTGACATCCACTATTTCCCTGCAATACCAAATCTACATCAGTTCTTCCTAAAATGATTACTTGTCACATTACTTTTAAACATAAAATTTAATTCCATATCAAGACCTTTTTCCTATTTAGGCAACCCCAAAATTGACGCTGAGGATTACTTTTTGTACGTGACTTCTTCAACATGCAAGGGCCAACACCACATTGACACATAGGCACATTGACCAAAGCCATCGATGCTATATCGATAAATATTGCACTGTCATTCCAACATATCATTTTGTTTAGTTGACTATTTTGTTCATTCATACTAATTATAATTGTGATAAAAAGCAACATACTAATGTAGAAAACATCTCAAATCAAATTGCAAAATGACTATTGTAAATATACAGTACAAAACCAAAAAGGAGGCAACATCAACCATAAGAAATGTCAAACACTCAACTTTGTATTGCAAAAATTTTAAATACTTAATTTTTCTCTTTTGTCAATGTTTTGTATGGCATCTGGTGCCAAAATAGCACCTCACAAGTCCAAAATACTAGGTTGGGCAGATACTCCCTTGAGATGGCTTGTAAGTAGAGAATGGAAATGGGCAGGCCCATCGACTATAGTAAGATATCTAAGCATTCCATTTGCCATTGAACCCTCTATTAATGACATGTGGTTATGGATTTATAAAAAAAATAGAGAACAAGCACCTCAAATGGCAGTCCCACATGTTATCCTTGGTTGACAGAGCCCAAGTTGTCCAAAAGGTTCTATCTTCACATGCAGTGTACTATGCATCCTCGTGGATGATGGCCAATTGTCAAATAAATAAACTTGAAAAAACTTTGAGAGATTTCTTGTGGTCTGATGGGATGGGAAACAGGAAAAGACACTGTGAAAAATGTAATGATGGCTGGGATAATACAGGTCCTAGGAGCTCCACAGATGGATGGGGAGACACATAGTCAATATTTCATGAATCTTTTTGATATATACTGATAATCTTGTAAATGTGTAAGGGTAATAGATAAGACTTGGTAATATATAACAACAAGTACTCTATTGTTGTTAACTTGCTATACTTGTAAATCTTCCTATTGATACACTACTTCAATATAAAAAAAAATCCAAATTTCATAATTCATGTTTTATCTTGTTGCCTAGGTGAGAGAATTCAATGCTTCATTTTTTTGGATTCATCTAGAACTCACTTTGGATATTTCTACAAAATCTGTTTATTTTTCATGATTGGGGCAATTAGTGCCTTGGCATCGATCTCCATGAAAGATGTTTAGATAGAGGATAGAAAGGTTAGCTCAATGCTCTCAAACTATCTGTTGCATGGAGACACTTGCACCATTTCTACAATCTAGCTAAATCAGTTATACTTTCATAATTCTTTGTGAGGGTAAGGAAATATTTAGAAATGATGTGGTTGCAAGGAGAACTTTGATAGATTTGAGAAGCAAATGTTAATAGAACTTTACATTGCTGGGTCTTTTAGTATATGTCTGATATAACTATATTACCTATTACCAATTGGTAATTATACTTGGTAATTACCCTATTTAATGGAAATGTATAAAAACTCCTTATGTTATTAGATTAATATTTCAAATATTCATTTTGTTCCAACACTATCAACAAAAAAAATTGCAACATTCACTAGCCAAAATTAGTTGAACATCAATGCATTCCACTAACATCTAAGTACAAGCCAAATGAACTGTTGGAATGATAGTATGTCATGAGATAAATACAAAAATTATATTAACTAACTTTGAAGGCTAAAGAAACACAAAAATTAAAAGACTCAAGTTGGGACTAAGGGAGAGATAAGGCCAAGGCATGAGTCAAATGAACCTAAAATCAACACCAAGGGTGACATAAATTTAAATGAGCCCAAAACATAACATGATAATGGTAGGGTATGTAATTTTTAGTATTACATTTTGCCCCTATGTTAGCACGCTACTAACATTAGGTGATAAGTACAAATATCAAATAAATAAAAGTAAATATCATCAAAAGTAGAGAACCATTATATGAATTATGGTTATTTCATGTTTGTAATTCATCTTGTGATTGTGAACTATTTTCTATCATCATCATGCTTAGAACCAAGATAAAAATAAACAAGGATTGCACACAGCTGGAGTCCCTGTCTTAGGTAGGGGAGTAGAAGGAAGTGTTAGCAATGTTATATTTGTAAAAGATAGGCATGTGGGGATGGGAAAGCCTATCTAGCAGTGGTTAGAATAAAGGGCTTATAGTCAGCTTAACATTCTTCTATTCCTTACATGGTTGATGGAATGGATTAGATTATATGTGCTACAAATATCAAAGGCTCACAGAGACTCGAATGTAGAGATTGCTATTACATCAATTAATTTTGAGAAATCCCTTAATGTAGATGGGGGACTGCTTAAAATAGGGAGTGGAAAACTACTGTAAAAGTGGTCTTATAAGCAATAATCCCTTAATGTAGATGGGGAACTACTTAAAATAGAGAGTGGAAAACTACTGTAAAAATGGTCTTATAAGTAATTCTATCATGATTTGCTTTTGTTTTGAGTTTGAACAACTAGTAGACAAAAACAGAATGAATGAAGGTACGACTATATTAGGAATGGTCTCTACATTTCTTGTGAGAACCCTCAATTTTCCCCCACGAGTACTCTATTTCAGCATGAGCCCAAGTGCATCCAATAAAATTGTAGCACATGACAACACACATTACAAGAGACAAACATTGCACAGTGTATTAAGTGAATCAAAACAATAAGAAATACACATTAAGAGTATGTTAGAATGAATTTAGAATAACTGAGAGGGGGGGTGAATCAGTTATCCTCAAGTCTAGATGTACCAATTGAAACTTTATAGCACTTTAAACAACTCAAATCTGCTCGGCAGCAATTGTGTGTATATATTTTGTACCTGATAAGAAAGACAACACTTCAATAGATCATTGTATTAGCTCAAAAAGGTTAGATAAGCATGTAAAACTAACTAATATCGACCTATTGCCTTCTAACTAAGAAGAGTGTGATTAGTAACATAATAGCCCTTAGATTATGCTACCATCAGTGACATATACTACCTAGCATGAAGGATTTTAGTTTAAAACAAGCTAAATGATGAGAAAACATGCATTCTAGCTCTAAGAATGAAGATAATAACAATGCAATAAACATGAACTATGACATGAAGTATGAGTCTAAATCTATTTCAACAGCATAACAATACATTTACACTATGAGATGAAGGCTTAATTGCTCTCAAAAATGGCTTCTATTTATAGAAGAATGAGAGAGAGAGAAGGCTTATTAATGAGTTGAGGGACTCATTAATGGGGGTGTAAGAGCCATTAATGACCTGAGCATTAATGAGGCATGGAGGAGACATAGGCTTAAGGCATCTTCATTAATAAGGCATTAATGAAAGCCTTAAAGAAGCATGGGGAGGGTGTAAGGTTCAACTTGGAAAGTTGGTCCCTTAGGAAAGTCATGCTTGAGAAAGTGGACTTTCTCAAGTGGGTTGAGTTGCTAATCATTTCTTAATGGAATGTGACCACATTAGGAGGTGGGTTAGGGTTAGAATTAGGATTAAGATTAGATTAGCAAGGGTGAATGGGTTGAGAAGGGTTAGAACCCAGGGTAGAAGTGGTTGAGATAGGTTAGGTTGGGGTTTAGGAGAATATTAATTAAATGAATTAAACTTATTTAATTCATTCAAAAATAGGAATTTAATTATTTAAACAATTTAATTGCTTTTTAATAATTAGGGGACTATAGCCATTTTAATTAAATTAAATAGGCTAGGTGAGTGGGTTATTTTGCAAGTGGGTAATTGATTTAGGGATTTATTTAATTCCTTTATAATTAAATATTATAGCCATGTTTGAATTTGGTTTGAATTGATTTGAATCATATGGCTATAATAGTTAATATAAATTAGTGATAAAAATCACCTAGGACATTAAATTGATTTGAAGAATTATGACAAGTAGTAACAAGGTTGTTTGGACATAATTGAGGGTATGATCACACTTAGGGCAAATAGGGTCCATAGTTGAAACAGACCAAATTACATTTTTCCCTCTTTGAATTGATGTGCGAGCAACACATTAATTCAAAGAAAGTTTTTGATTTTGACTTCAGAAAGATTGAGATTCCTGTTCTTGGTTGTCGAACAAAATGTTGATGAGATCAGTCTCACACTTGATTGAACCAAACTGATAGAATTGATTTTGAACTTGGTTGTCGTCCAAAAATCAATAAAATATTTTAAAGATACCAACTCTGAACTTGGTTGTCGTCCAAAGATTGATAATACTGATTCTAAATTTGGTTGTCATCCAAAAAGCCAGTATGAAGCTGCCAGGAGCTTAATAAAAATATTTTAAAATGAGGAAACATAAGATATCAGCTCATGAGAACCAAAGCTTTCTATCCAACAGTTCTAACTTTAGTCAAGAAAATTGTTATGCCCCTAGTTTGTTTGATAACGAAGTCATTTTGATGCTATTTTGAGCAAAAAATTAATTGATGATAGTGTGATCATGCCCCCTCAGGAATGAAATCGAAGGAAAATAATAAATCCCTTAGTTGAAAGAATGTATCACTTGAAGGAAGTGGCTAGGACAAGAAAGAATGGAAGAGAAGAAGTGAAAAAGGTGTGTTTAAAAATAAACACATGAGTACCAAGTTAATCATATGAAAATGGGAGTGTTAATACTGATAAAATGATGTTAGACCAAGATGTATGATAAAATGTGCAATTTTGACCGATGTTTGGAATAAATGAAGCACATTTGTTATTTTTTTTATTTTTTTGAAATTGTTGTAAGAATGGTACTGTGCTACCAACAACATCATATGCACCTTCAATTTGGTTCCTGATTGATCAGAAAGAGAACAAAAATGAAGTTGTAGTTGTCTGGGAGGAGTTTTGAAACTCCTAAATGGCTCAAAAGACCAATATAAGCCTCAAAAATTACCATTTCACTATTCATTTTCACTTTCAGCCATAGTAATTTAGTGAGTTCTACAGAGAAGATGGTAGTCCCTGTGAGGAAGCATCATTTCAAGATGATCCATTGACATCAGTGTCCAGCCGACTACCCACCACTAGTAAGTGCTCGATAAACTACCCTATGAATTTTGCAAATTTCAAATTCATGCATTTTTGTAGTTGTTATAGCCCTTGCAATTTTGAATCACATCAGGGATTCGAGATTGCAACCTACGAATCCTGTGTCACATCCAATTTTTCCCAAATCACATCCAATTTTTCTAGATTCTTGTGTCGCATCCAGAATACCCTGGATCGCATCCATTTGCATTATTTTTGTCATCTTTTCAGGGGAAATCCATCACTGTGTCGCACCCAGTGTGCTTAGGGTCACACCTGGCATTTAGGATCGCATCCTGTATTTTAGGGATCGCATCCTATAAACTCAGTTGTATCCTATATTTCCAAGATTGCATTTGGCAGAATGGATCACATCCTTCTATTTTAGAATCGTATCTGGTTAGAAAACTTATAATTTCAATATGTTTGATCTATTTGCATCCTAGGAACTTGGAATTACTTAGCTGATTAGGAGTCTGCCCCGGTATCATAGATAGGATACTGATGTATTTTCATTTTTGTCCAAAATAGGCCCAGTTTGAGGTAGTCGCATTTTGTGGCACTTACCCTGCGTGTGTACTTTAATTGTCTAGACAATTGTTAGATGAGGAGCAGACTACCGTGACCCGATACAGATTGCAGTCATTGATCGGTTTACCCGAGATCGGGGTAAATCATGGGTTGTTGACTGCTCTTTCTGAGAGATGGCATTCAGAGTACAACACCTTTCATTTATCGACTAGAGAGATCACAGTGACTCTGGAGGACATCTGGAGGATACTTTAGGTACTGATGATTGGTCATGAGGTACGATTTGAGTCGACAGTGACCGTGGTGATTGGTGCTACATGGAGATATTTCCAGGAAGACACCACAGACTAGAGATATCTTTCTTGGGATTATATGGTCGATCATTATGATCATTTATATGTTTATTTAGTAGTTCTAGTAGGTGGCATCCTGATGCCTAATAGGGGCTAGCACGGTTTTATGGTTGGTTGGGTAGACATGATAGAGCAGATGGTTACCCACCATCAGATATTTTCTTAGGTCAACTGTATCTTAGCCCACATGTATAGAGAGTTACATGAGATAGTATACCAATATACTCAGAGCATGACCATAGGTATTTTGATCCTTCAGATTTGGGCCTGAGAGCACATCCCTGTGACACGGCCAATTGTAGACAGACAGAGGGCTCTAGAGCAGCCCTATGTTTATATGTATGCAGGTCTTCTTTAGCAACCCCATCTGGGCAAGATTGAGTACTGGCGCTGTTTGTTCAATGATATGATAGATGTTGTTTGGTGACCATATTTAGATTGTGAGGTGTGGACCTTAGATGCCCAACAAGTGCCTTATGTTAGAGCCGATATCTTATTGGCAGGACTAGATATATCATAGAGCAGTTCATGATTACCAGAGTGCTGAGGCAATATGGTCGTCGATAGGGTAGGACAGAGGATATTGTTGTATATGCCTAGACCAGAGATGAGAAACCATTATGGGGGGCACAGTTACAGTATGAGACATCTCACCAAGAGATCCGTGATATGGTAGTAGTAGACTGGGATCTATGGCCTGATGTAATGGACATTGGTGTGTCAAATGGTTATGCTACTAAGAGGCTTCAGTACCCCTTCCCTTAGTTTACTGTTCCTAAGGAGATCATTCCTCACATAAAGGAGCCCTTAGACTATGATCCTAATGATTGACCAGCCAGGGGTAGGGGAGGTGCGTAGAGAGATAGGACTTCTAGCAGACATGGAGGTCATGATGGTGGTAGGGATGGTAGAGATGTCAGGCATCCTCCTCCTGATGATGGTTATGATGGAGATGATAGAGGGGGTGGTGGTGATGTAGTGGATATAGGTAGAGCCAGTGGTAGTGGAGAGGGTCAGCATACCCAGTTCAGATTTGTAGCTCCCCGGAGAGATCCTAGTCTGCTCCTTACTAGGGACCAGCAGAGACAGAGACAGTAAGGGTCACGAGATAGACTATAGGATAGAGGATAGGATAGGTCCCAGGTGCAGGATACAAGCGGAGATAGAGATCTGCTGTCTAGATGTGAGTAGGAGAGGGAGTAGCTCCGAGCCAATATTACAGCATTGGAGGCCAGAGTTACTACTGTTGATGCCTTACTAGCAGATAGGGATACACAGCTTGAGCGGTTGAAAGAAAAGAGAGATGCACATGCTCAGATAGCGGTCCATCAGGGATAGAGGGCTTCATACTATTATGCCCTATATCATGTAACAGTTCTAGAGGGTCAGAGAGCACCTTCCTTCTCACGAGTGACTCAGCAGTCAGAGGGGGGCATTCCTCCTCTAGCAGCTCCTTTTGCACCACCTCCTCCTCCTCCTCCTGACCAGGAGGAGGGGGCGGGATAGAGTTGATATTTTGTATCATTTTTATGACATGTGTATCTTGAGATTATATTTGTATATATGGATCCTGCTGAGATCCCCTCTTTTGTATTTGGATCCTTCTGAGATCTATTTTTGTAGATGACATTTATACATGTATATTTGATTCATTCTGGCTCTCTGATATGCTGATACTCTTTATGCATACTGTTCCATATTTTGATCTGTACCATGTTGTGATGATATATATATCTGATCTAGCTTCCTAATTCTGACTTGTTTCATGAGTTCCCCTTACTTTCATATATGTGATAAATGTATCTTTGCACATGTGATGATATCTTGGTCTCTTGACGGGGTATTTTTTAGATGATAACATCATTTTATGATTGGATGTGATGAGTTATTACTGATATAAATATGTTTTATGTGAAAATACAAATGTATGTTTCTTTTGACTTTTTGGTTATGCCAAAATAGATGTATGGATGCACTTTAGGATGAAAAAGTAAAAATGCAATACATGGATGCTTTATTTTTATATTTTCATGTTTCCTCTTTTCAATGAATGCAAAATATATGCTATGGATGTGCAACGATATTTGATATCAGTAATATGGATGATGTAATTAAATTGATTGCTTAGAAGAACATAGAAATCATTTTTGAGCACAAAATTCCTTATGCTTTTATTCTTGTTATAAATGCATCATGTAATCTCTAAATGCAGCTATATGCACTCTTAGGACTTGTCACTGATTAGCAAATATTGTAACATTTTTATCATCATTGGGCACTTTTTAGAATGGATACTAGCTAATAGTACAACCATCACTAATACCCACTGATATTATGAAAGTATGAATACTATGTTTTATTGAAATGTCAAAAATAGACTTAGGCATCAAGACATAGAAGCCAAGATAACAAAATAGTCACCTTCCTTTTAATATACCAGATTCTAAGTAAGGCAATATATTGGACCTACAATGACCTTGAAAACTCATATCCTTGGGTACATTATGATTCATATACCTTAGTGAGAATCTGGCTCAAAAAATAGACAAGGAAATTGTTTCAAACTCACCGTAGTTTACACATAACAAAGATCGAGATATATGTGGCTATCCACCCAGAGTGGCAGCTCTTACCATAAACATCCAAGTTAGGTGAAATTTATAGGATCATTTGGAACAATCACCATACACAAAAATTCAAGAAAACATTATGCCTCCTATCCTTGTGACTCTTTGTCTTTGCACATACGTCATTGAGAAACTAAGAAGACATAATAAATTATCAATTGAGAATCAATCAAATAAAATTTATAGTTACCTAGATGCCCCTAGTTGAGAACATCATCAGGACATTAAGGAATCATAATCAAACTAAAATCAAACTATGTTTTTAAGTAGTACTTGTTCATTCGTATGTCAAACATTGTAAAGATTCATCAATCAGAAAATTGTAATACAAGCAATATGGTGTTCCATGTCTATGCATTGATAGGATAATTCGTTCATGTTTGCAATCCAATATAGCCCTATAAATGTCATGTCTGATGTTTTGAAAAGACACCCTTATTTTGGAAAGTGACATTATTTTGCATGTATCAAGAAACATTGTGTCCATGAGGCAAACCATCCTAAAGCAACCTAGCAACTGCAACCTACTATGCCAACAAAGATGCCCCCAGTGCAGAATGACTTATTCCTAAGATGTAAAGATAGACAAATCCCAAGTGAGGATAAGATAGTCATTTAGGAAAATGAAGTCAGTGTATGAGCACAGGCAAAATTATGAAGGCCTAGTATCAGAAGTGTATTGATAGATGGAGCGCAGAACACAAGTGACACCTGATTGCTAGGTTTTCACCACTTGGCAAGATCTTTTTCTTTCTTTTTTCTACCAAGATGCCTGTTTTACCAGGTGCTATTCAAGGCACTTTTCTTTTTTTCAATTTTTTTGCTATTTTTTGTTTTTTTGAATGTTTTTGTAGTATGAAGGCACCTATTTATCAAGTTTTCACCAAGGATACCCTTTTTATAGGATCTTTTCCACTATTTTTGGATTTCTTCAGGATCAACTTTCTGAATGTTTTTGGTATTTTGCAAGAACTATTTGCTATACAGGCTCTGCTAGCCGAACATTAAGCGTAGAACCACTTGAAATGTAGAGTGTTGATAGGATCTGGAAGAACATCTCCATCAGGTGTAGCTAACTAATAAGCTCCAGTCCCAAAAGTAGCCATGATAACATAAGGTCCCAGCCAGTTAGGTTCAAACTTTCCTTTATGCTCCTTGTTAGGCTGGTTCTTAGGATTCTCCTTGAGGATGAGATCTCCTACTTCAAATTTGCGTGGTTTGACCTTTTTATTGCAACATTTGGACATATGTTCTTGATATGTTTTGAGATGATTGAATGCTTGTTGCTTGCGCTCATCTAGTAGGTCTAAAGAATTCACCCTATCTATGCAGTACTGCTCGTCAGTAACTAGTCCTTGTAAAGATATCTGCAAAGATGAGATTTCAACCTCAATGGGTAGTATTGCTTCAGTGCCATAGACTAGAGAAAATGGCATGGCTCCAGTTGGTGTTCTTATGCTTGTTCTGTAGGCCCATAGTGCCAGATTTAGTTGTAGATGCCAGTCTCTGCCAGACATACTTATAGTTCTATGTAGAATCTTGAGTATATTCTTGTTGGATGCCTCAGCCTGTCCATTACCTTGAGGACAATAGATTGAGGAGCAATTTCGAGTAATATGGAGCTATTCACAAAGGTTATCAATGTCTTGATTTTTAAATTGGCCCCCATTGTCTGTTACAATTGAAGAGGATATCCCATATCTACAAATAATGTAGTTCAAAATGAACATAGACACATGTTTGCCAGTGGATTTGATTAGCGGCACAACTTTGACCCACTTCATGAAATACTTAGTGGTTGTAATGATGAACTCGTGTCCATTTAAAGAGTTGGGATATATTTGTCCAACCAAGTCAAAGGTCCATTGCTGAAATGGCCAATGTGTTATGAAAGGTATAAGTTCTCTGGCAGGAGCATGGATAAGGTTTCCATGTGTCTAGCATTTAAGACATGATTTTAAAAATTGAATAGCATCTCTCTCCATGGTAGGACAATAATAGCCTACTCTGAGTAGTTTCTTGGCTAATGAAAAGTCATTTGAGTGTGATCCACATACACCTTCATGGACATCTTTTAATGCTAAATCAGACTCTTTGAGTTCTAAACACCGAAGAAGTGTACCATCAAGACCGCATCGATATAGGTTGTTAGTTATGAGGACCTAATGTGGTGATGTCCTAATCAAGGATCTTTTCTCATTTCTAGATAGATTGGCAGGAATGGTTTGGTCAGAAAGGTAAGAAATGATACTGGCATATCAAGATTGATCTGGGGTATTCAAGGTACATATGACCTGGTATTCAGGGGTATCAAAGGCAGGATAGGATATTTCTTCCACCAAGAAGTCATAGTAGAATTGATGCTCCTCCAGTTGTAACATGGATGCCAAGGTATCCATAGCATCCGTAGCTTTATTCTCTAATCTTGGTATCTGTTGGAAGGTGACAAAGACAAAGTAATTCTTCAGATCATCAACTAGTTGCTTGTAAGGCATCAACTTTTCATCTTTTGTTTGATACTCCCCATTGACTTGATTGATAATTAGATGGGAGTCACCATACATGTGTAACTCTATGATCTTCCATTCCATAGCTAGTTTGAGGTTTTTGACCAATGCTTCATATTCTGAGATATTGTTGGTGCATGGAAACATCAATTTGTAAGATTTGGAAATCTTGTATACTTGTGGAGTTATGAAGAGGGCCCCTACTAAAATCATCATTGAGTGAATGAACCATCAAAGTACATCTTCTAGGGATATTCAGTGAGATGCATGATTGTTTCATTAGGGAATTCAATTAGTAAAGGTTCATCATCCTAGAGTTGCGAATCAACCAATTGATCTGCAAGTACATGTCCTTTGATAGCTCTCTGTTCTACATATTCAATGTCAAACTCACTTAGAATCAGGACCCATTTTGCCTAACGTCCTATTAATGTTATTCTTCTCAAAAGATACTTTAGAGGATCGATCTTAGCAATGAGCTGAATGAGAGAGCATGTAGTGTCTCAATTTTTCTGACGTGAAGATGACTGCTAAGCATGCTTTTTAAATAATGCTATAATTGAGCTCATAAGTGACTAGTGTTCTACTAATGTAGCAAATAGCTCATTCTTTCTTTGTTTCATATTCTTGTGCCAGTAATACTCCTAGGGATGTAGTTGTAGCTAAAATGTATAGGAGTAATGGTTTTCCATGAATAGGCGCCATAAGAATAGGTGGAGCAGCCAGGTACCCCTTCAATTCTCTGAAGTTTGCTTCACAGTGTTCATCCCATTTGAAGGTAACCCCTTTATGTAGTAGCTTAGTAAAGG
>MU226331.1:568507-619401 GCA_018584345.1 Thuja plicata | reverse complement strand
GACTGATGTTACATGGAGGAGCCATCTCTAGAATAGCCTTTACCTTTGCAGGATCTACCTCGATTCCCTTCATGGATACTATGAATCCTAGGAGCTTCCCTGATTGGACCCCAAAGGCACATTTCTTCAGGTTGAGCCTAAGTTGGAACTATTCCATTTGATCCAATATCTTCCTTAGGTTAGCAATGTGAGTACCTCTCTCCTTAGATTTAGCCAATGTTTTATTGACATAGTCCTCCATGTTCTTGTGCATCATGTCATGAAATATTGTTGTCATGGCTCTTTGATATGTTGCACCGGCATTCTTTAACTTGAATGTGGTTTTCTCTTGATCCTTAGGGGTGATCTTGATTTGATTATAGCCCAAGAATCCATCCATTAAGGAATACATCTAAAAGCCTATTGTAAGATCTATGATCATGTCAATGTTTGGTAGAGGGAATTCATCCTTCGGACATGCTTTGTTAAGGTCTCTGAAGTCCATATAGATCCTGATAGATTTATTAGATTTAGAAATGGGGAACACATTGGAGATCCACCCTGCATAGGCAATGACTTGAATAAATCTATCTTTCAACAACTTTTCTAGCTCTGCTTTTACCAATAATGCAACATGAGGGTGCATTTTCCTAAGTTTTTGTTTTACGGGCTTGATCCCAAGAGCTATAGACAAGTGGTGCATGATGAGATTAGGATCTAGCCCTGGCATATCAGTGTAAGACCATGCAAATTTGATCTTCTTCTCCTTTAGGAACTTTGTGAACTATACCTTCTCTTCTTCTGATAAAGATTGTGCAAGGTGAACTATTTGAGGATTTTCAACAGTGCCCAAGTTTACTGGCTATGTTGGTTCAATCAATACCGAAGATCTTTCCTAAAAGTGTTCAGGGAGGATATCAAGAGTCTCATCCTTTGGTGCCTCAAAGAGGTTTTCACCATTGGATACATCTTTTTTCTTTACTATTTTGGAATATGATACTGCCACAGAGTGGTTTTCACCATCAGTCTGCTTTTTATTTTTATTTTTTTAGTTTGTGACTAAGAAACCTGATATCCTCCTATGATATGTTCTCGCTCCTTTCTTTCGTGCAAGAAGGGTAAGGTTTGCAAGAATTGAGATAACAAGCTAGGGTGTGGTCATTAGAAAAGTAGAGGATAGGAATAGGATCTATTTCAGTCCAATCAATTAGGTCTAGAAGTACCAATGTTAGGGAGTCAAATTCTAGGAAGGACAACATCATGTTAGCATCAAGACCATTAACCGACATGACACAGTTTGTTATTCTTCAAATATTTAGATCAATAAGAGTGAGATCATCATTAAAAGGGTCATTGTTAGTCATATGTGGACCAAACTCTAGTGACTTGTCAGCAAAAGTCTCATCATCATCTCTCCATAAAAGGAGGCTTCTTGCTTGTAGCCTATGAAATTCTTCTGGACTTATGTATTCACCAGTGTCTCCATCAATGATCGGGGGAAGGAACTCTTCTTTTTCTTTAGGAGGATTAGTATCATTGAGAGGAGTGTTAGATTGTTTGCTAGGAGCTGAGGGAGCTGCAAACATCTGAATTGTATCTATTCCAATATCTTTAGAGGTGATAGATAGCCGATCCCATTCATAGTCATGAGAGTCCATGACATCATCATCAGATTTGTTTAAGCATCTAGAAATGGTTATTTGATGTACTCGATTAGCTATTTGTAGATCAAAGTGGGGTAGATCGAGGACATGTGAAATTGTGACCAATTGCCCCCAGTTAGGATGTAAATTTTGTGGCCGGGGTATCTCTTGAGTGATTGTTGCTATGGTGTCTCCTACCTCTTGAATGGGAGGTTGTGCTAGCAAAGGAGTGTGAAGATCCTATGGTACCTCAAAGCTGTGTACATAGAATTCTCCTTGATATTTAGGATTCTCTATACCAATACGTAATAATATTTCATAAATCCATGGTTCTAGTATTATCTCATCTATTTTATCGCTCCCTGTTTTAGAAGTTGGACTCTCTTTGGAAGCAGGTTTATCAATTTTAGTATGAAAACCCAGTCCTATTTTATCTCTGGTGTTGTAGAACTCCATGGGTATAGGTTCAAAAAGCCCTCATCCTATGTCATTTAGAGGTCCCTTTCCTTTGTAACCCATTTTTGTGAGGAAATCATATCCCTTTCCATACCGTTCTTGGGATATCTTTACATGTTTGACCTCAGACTCCACCGGTTCGCCTTTGAAAAGCCAATCCAAGACTGCTTGTTCTTCTGTGTTATCTCAAGAAGATGTGGATGCCTTTATCATGCTAGTTTCCTTGTGTACTTATGGCTCTTTGAATGCTAGAGGTGTGAATGTCATTGAAGGTTTCTCGTAGGATCTTGGTGACACCAAAAGTTTTGTTAATGAAGGAATCAATTCCAACTTGTACTCTCCCATACCTGTTTCTTTAAGTTTCAAGGTTTTGCTAAAACTCTTTATAACCATGTCCTTGGTAGTTTCAGGAGCATCTGCATCTATAGCCTCTTTTTTGTGTGGGATCATGCTACCTGCTTTGATATTGTTGCAAGTGTAGTTAGCATCTGTAGGAATCATCACTTCCACCCCATTATGTGACAATTTTATGCATTGGTGGTAAGTGGATGGTGCAGCTTGCATTTTGTGAATCCATGGTCTCCCTAGTATGATATTGTAGGCCAATGGTAAATCCAAAACTTGACATATGATGTTCCTCTACATTGGTCTGACTTTGATAGGTAGAACAATAAGACCTCTAGAGGATCTTTCTTCCTCATCATAAGCTTTGATGGTTATCTTGTTTCTAGAGTCAATTGTTTGTTCTGAGAGACCTAGTCTCTTGATTAGATCCAGTGTATAGATATTCAATCGTGCACCTCCATCTATCAACACGCGTCTAACACAGGATTTATGAATAAGGACTTCAATATGGAGGGGGTTGATTATGTGGATGTGTCAATGACTTATCGTCCTCTTCAAAAAAGGAGAGGTAGTGTGGTGCTGAGATGTGATTGACCATCACTTGAAACTTGTCTATATCAATATCTTTTGGAACATTAGCAGTGTATAGAGCTTGTTATAGGATTTCCCTATGTACTGTGGATATCTTGAGAAACTCAAAAAAGGAAATTTTGGCAGAGGTTTGTTGCAATTGGTCTACCAAGTCATATTTTTCTCTGGGGATAGTGACCATGTGTTTTGTTGTTGGTTTAGGAATAGTTACAATAGGAACTTTAGATGTTGACATTGATGTCAGTTTTGGAGGTCGTTTGATTGTAACCTGTGCTTGGCTCTATGTTATAGCATTTGAGAGGGATGAGACACCTTTAATTGTCACCACATTGATGGATTCAGTTTTAATGTCAAGCATATTAATCACATTGTCATTTTTGGAATAGGTGTATTTTACCTCATTACCCTTCCCTTTAGATGTCTCTCCTTGATTGTAATTAGGAAAGGGTTTGTTGAATGTTGTATGATCCTCATTGGTAGCATGTCTGTCTACTTTGATCTTACCTCCTTCGATGAGGTCTTGGATGACATACTTAAGCTTGAGGCAATTATTAGTCTTGTGTCCCTTGTTTTTGTGGAAGACACAATAGGAATTATCATCCCACCACCTGGGTTTGACCATTGGTTCCCACATTTTAGAATCAGGAATCGTAAGAACTTTGTTATCCAACAGTGTTTTCAAAATAGTCTCAAGAGGCTCCCCCAAAGGAGTGAATGTTCTTTGGGTTTTCAAAGTCCATGTTCGTTCCTTGTTGTTATCATTGTTTGCTTTGGGGATGGGAGGTGTTACCTTAGCATCTTTGCTTTCTTGCATGTCATTGGTTAGATTAAATACCTCGAGTTTAGGATTAATGTTAGAGGCATCAACTACTCCATCATTAACAACATTCTTGTTTTGTTTCCACCATTTAGGCTTGGAGTTGGAGTTGTTGGTTTTGTTTTCATTTTGAAGGGTGATCTCTCCCCTTTTGACCATGACTTCCTCAATACGGAGGGCATTTTTAATCATTCTATCAAAGCTAGGAGAGTCTTGCATTTGTAGAGCATAGTTTAATCCAGGCACTAGATGATTAAAAAATATTTCCATCTTCTCCATTTCAAGAATGACCCTAAAATATCATGAAAAAATCTTCATCCATCTTTGGAGGAAGTGTGTTAATGATTCTCCAGTTCATTGTTTGGTGTTACATAGGTCCATCATAGTTACATCATGTTGGATGTTGTAGGAGTAATGTTGAATGAATCATTGGATTAACTCCTCAAATGTCTTGAACTTAGGGTTTAGTTTTGAGAACCACTCCATGGAATTACCTCCTAGACTTCCCAGAAATAGTCGCATGAGGTATGTGGGTTGGTGCATGTATTCTATGCTTAGAGCATAGAATTACCTTACATGGTCGTGCGGATCAGTTTCTCCTGTGTATTTTTCATATTTTTGCCTTGCCATGTTGGGGGGAAATGGGACCATAGTGATAATCTTGTCAAAAGGAAATGGACAAATGGTGTCCATAGAGTATTGTGTTTTGGGTTTCTCCTTCTCTTGTTTGAGGTTTGTGAGCTCCGTTTGCATCAGATTGAGATTTTTGGTGAGAATAGATATTGGGTTTGGTACCTCCTTTTCCTTGAGCTTTTCTACATCATAATCCTTGGGTAATTTGACACCTGTGGATGCTAGATGGAGGAAGTATTTTTCTTTATCGTCATTAATTATCCGTTCCAATAACTTGTGGATCCGTTTACTTTGTTTGAGTTTTTCGTATTCATCTTCGGGGATCTCCCCTTCACTATTTGATCTGAATAGGCCATGTTCAAATTTGGGTCCTTTCTCCTCATCTGTGTCATCAAGATTTTGGTGTTTGCCATCATTATAATCCTCAAAAGCCTCACTCCATCTATGAGTGTCGCTATCCATTTGTGGGGAATCAAGATCAAGAAGGGAACTATGAGAAGTTTCTCCTTGAAAGTGTGGTGTTTTAGGAGGCACTTTCAATCCTTTAGACGCGTACTTGTTGCGTCTTGTGTTAACCATGAAGTTGTTCCTCAACTTTTGTCAATGTTTCCCAATAGTGCAAGTGAGAGTTTGAGATTGTTCAAGTGGGCATGTCTAGATAAAAGTAACTATTTATTGGTGGATGTAAATGATTCCAGCATCAGAGGGTTTAGAATGCCCTGATAGTGAGCTTGGAATCAAGTTTTTGGTAGAAAGTGGGTAGACCACACGTATTGAACTAATCATGAAAGACTGACTAGGCATGCAAGGTGGACATTTCAAAAGTGTTTTGAAATTACAATAGGGAGACTAGAAGAGACAATAGGAACCAGATAAAGAGAAAAAAGGGTATCCTAATCAACTAAGACTTTCTAAGAAAAACTCCTACAAGTACCCACTGCCCTGAATCTGAGCTCCCAGAAACGAGCCTCTGATGGTACCAGATATGATCCTAGAATTTCGATGTGACTGTGTGCTAACTAAATGTGATCCATAATACCAGATGTGATCCTAAATACTGTATATCACTTGGGAAATATAGGATGCGATCTTATGATGTCTTTGTCAATTTTGGTCAGTTCTGAAAAGTTTGTTTTCAAAGTGTGTGAAGTTGCTTGTTTCCATATTGCATTAGGAGGTGTCTTAGTGTGTGAAAAACACTTGTACTCTAGGGTTTGAAATTTGTTGATTGTTTTGAGGAGCTTATCTTTTTAATGATCTTTTGAACACATTAAATAGTTTTTCATTGTTAGGAGGGTGAAACAAACACTCATCTTTTCCTATTCTCTAGGTGGAGGATGAAAATCTTTGCTTGTTGACTCAGGTACACACTCAAATGCTAATTAAAATATAGCCATCACCAAGCACGCAATGGCTCCAATCATGATGTTGTATTATCCGACTCCAAATGAAAGTGAGGGCACAATATGATGAGTGTCTTGGGGAAATTAATTTTTGCCTTACACAAAGATTATCACCCTTTCGAGGATAAATCAGGAATTCTTTCAGTTGAAGTTGTTGTAGATTATTGAGAAATTCATTCAAAACTATCCCCCATAGAATTGCACAAGGCAAAATTCAGGCATATAGCCCTATGAGTACCTGAATATATGTAGTCTCACAAGCAAGATTCAAGTGGCTCCACTCTACATATACCTAGATATGTTCAAGGAATGATGTTGAAATTCCAAGAACAAAACCAGTTCCATCTTTCGAGGCTTTAGCCTACGAGGAAGCAACTATTTATAGTGAGTTGGAAGGGTTGGCATAAAACCTATCCTCACTTGGGTCATTCCTACGATATTTTTTCTTTAATCAGTAGGCCCTCTACTATTTAAATATATGTAACCAGGATTTCCGAGCTTTGGATGTCTGGATTTATGATTCTTCCAAAGAAGAAGAGCATACTCTCCTAATCTAAACCATTTTCTCCCAAAACACATAAAGCAAAGTTCATTCCTTCAAGCTATGTTGAGCTTGATTTAGTTTGTTCCTATTTAAGAAAAATAGGATGCTTGAAAAGAAAAGTTGCCTTATTCAATTAACCACAAAATTTAATGACTTGCTTGTTCAATTTCTGATTCCAAAAGAAATTATACGATTGAAATTATTCTTTGAACCGCAATATTTAGTGATTTGTGTTGTTGATTTACTAGTCCAAATTGAATTAAATGATGTGATTGCTTGTTCATTTACCCCCAATTTTCATCACAAATGATAAGACAACGTCCAACTTTCTGATTTTTCTCAAGAGGAAAAGAGCATATTATCTGGTTATTTTAGTAAGTGTGGAGAAATGGTCTTAAGTTTGGAAATATCTTCCAACTCCCGAATAAAACCTACAATCACTTGTTAAGTTGTTCAAGATGTCAAGAAACACAACTGGTTAAGCATTAGAATTAAGCAAATGAAGACCACAATAATTTTAACCAGATGCGAGCCTAAAAGTTTACTAAATGTGATGTAGTATATTGTATGTGAGTTTCCTTACCAGATGTGATTCCATGCTTACCAGATGCAAGACTAAACTAAAAATGACCCAAGAAATCCTAGATGCGAGCCTCATTTTCTATGGTGTGAGGGTGTATCCCGGATGCGATCCTGAATGGTCAAAAATAATCTCGTAACAGATTTTTGGGCATGCAGATTAGTGAAAAATTAATTTAAAATGAGGCCAAGTTAGAAATCTTTCCCCACGATGGGCGCCAAAAATGTGTGTATATTTTGTACCTAATAAGAAAGACACAACACTTCAATAGATCATTGTATTAGCTCAAAAAGGTTAGATAAGCATGTAAAACTAACTTATATCGACCTATTTCTTTCTAACTAAGAAGAGTGTGATTAGTAACATAATATCCCTCAGATTATGCTACCATCAGTGACATATACTACCTAGCATGAAGAATTTTAGTTTAAAACAAGCTAAATGATGAGAAAACATGCATTCTAGCTCTAAGAATGGAGATAATAAAAATGCAATAAACATGAACTATGACATGAAGTATGAGTCTAAATCTATTTCAACAACATAACAGTACATTTACACTATGAGATGAAAACTTAATTGCTCTAAAAAATGACTTCTATTTATAGAAGAATGAGAGAGAGAGAGAGAGAGAGAGAGAGAGAGAGGGCTTATTAATGAGTTGAGGGACTCATTAATGGGGGTGTAAGAGCCACTAATGCCCTGAGCATTAATGAGTCATGGAGGAGACATAGGATTAAGGCATCTTCATTAATGAGGCATTAATGAAAGCCTTAAAGAAGCATGGGGAGGGTATAAGGTTCAACTTGGCAAGTTGGTACCTTAGGAAAGTCATGTTTGAGAAAGTGGACTTTCTCAAGTGGGTTGAGTTGCTAATCATTCCTTAATGGAATGTGACAACATTAGGAGGTGGGTTAGGGTTAGAATTAGGATTAGGATTAGATTAGCAAGGGTGAATGGGTTGAGAAGGGTTAGAACCNNNGGTAGAAGTGGTTGAGATAGGTTAGGTTGGGGTTTAGGAGAATATTAATTAAATGAATTAAACTTATTTAATTCATTCAAAAATAGGAATTTAATTATTTAAACAATTTAATTGCTTTTTAATAATTAGGGGACTATAGCCATTTTAATTAAATTAAATAGGCTAGGGGAATCGGTTATTTTGCAAGTGGGTAATTGATTTAGGGATTCATTTAATTCCTTTATAATTAAATATTATAGCCATGTTTGAATTTTGTTTGATTTAAATGGTTTGAATTGATTTGAATGATATGGCTATAATAGTTAATATAAATTAGTGATAAAAATCACCTCGGACATTAAATTGATTTGAAGAATTATGCCAAGCAGTAACAGGGTCATTTGGACATAATCAAGGGTATGATCACACTTAGGGAAAATAGGGTCCATAGTTGGAACAGACCAAATTCAGGTGGTTATAGTAATAGCATAAGTCAACAATATAAATATGCAGTTTACTGTTCAAATGTAATCATCTTGTAGAAACTTAACGGTAAAACACAACATAAACATTCACACAAGTTGACACAAGTATTTAACGTGGAAACCCAAATTGGGAAAAACCACCAGTAACATGCTACCGAGTTTTCACTCTTCTAAAGTGAGCTCTACTAGGAGCTAACCCTGTTAAAGGTTACAAAACACATTGCTAAATTTGACCTAGTTAAAGGATTTAATCACCCTGTCAAGAGTGGCCTTGTTAGAGGTCTTAGAACATTCCACCTAAATTTCACCTTTCTCAAAGGATTTATACAATGACTGTTAGGTCAACCTGGTTAAAATATTTTGACTAATACAATGGTTAGAAAGTAATCAACAGGTGTGATCTGATACATACAACTTACTTTGCAAATCCAGATCCAATTCAGCTCTTATGCTATTTCACTGAGTGGCCTCCATTCTCATTTCAATCTTCAGATCTGCTTGGAAATTTGTCAAGCAATCACTTTCAAAACTCTCTACTTATCTGCTCAGCTTTCTCTACTAGAACATCCCAATCAATCAATTAACCATGCAATCCTCTTGCATACACTTTTCACATCACCACTTCTTGAATATCCCCTTAAGGTTATCTTATACCTCTTCATCTAGGTAAAATAAATCTTTGTCGCTTAATTAAGATCATAGATCTTAGGTTAGGTCAGATCCAATAGATCTTTCCACCTTTACATTTAATTTACTTCTCCAAAACAATCACTAATTAAATCTTGGATCCATGCATTAATTATGGTTACCTATGCATTTAAATAATGTGAACCAATCATGCTTAACCTTAATTGACTTTACATATCCCAATAAATTCAATTATGTCGGCTAGAGATCTCAAATCTCAACAATTACCAAAATACTACTGCTTGACCAACACTGTGTTCTTCCACTTGGTCATCACTATTTTCCTCAGCAATTTACTAGTGCTCAGTCAACACTTAGAAATTATGCTCGACATACACTGGTGATCGGTTGACCCAAACTTCACTAGGCATATACTGTTACTAGTAAACTGAGACCTTGACTTAGTGTAATAGATAAACAACACATTACTTTTCCAATGTGCTAACTATTCAAGTACCCTTGTAATTTCCCATAACTCAACCATTTCACTTGTTCTTCTTGTTACCCTTACCTTCAAATCTTCTTCAACAATTAATAGATATGGTACTCAAATAGATAGTAATATTCTCACCTGTTAAGGTTTGACATCAATGACAAAACAACAATTGTTTACATTGTAGCTTTCCAACAGAGTACTCATGATTCGTATTATTTATTTATTGTCTTCGGGCATATACTAATGTCAAGGATGAGGTCAAATTTCAATCTTAATCAGCATTGTCCTCACTACTACCTAATTTGTATGCAATTAAAAAAAAGGATGAGTGAATCATCATTTACTTATTTTCGGAGAAATATCTCAACTAAGTTATTTAGAGATCATGTACCTGGAAATGTCCAAAGTTGTTGTTGCTTCTACCCTTCATTGTCAACAATAAATTTTAAATGGGTTTGTTTAATAACATCTCATGACCTATTATCGAGTACTTCAATATTGTGTATGTAGAGTTAAAAGATTATTCTACACCCAAATTTATAATGTGGTCGTGTTTAATATAATATTCATTAAGAAGAGGTCAGTTGAGATCTAGGTTGTACACTATTTATTCACTGTACTCTAGTAAACCATGATTTTATTGCTTAATATTATTTCTTGCGACCTTGAATCTATGTAGTTTAGAAGGATAAGCTCCAATCTCTGCAGCCTGCAATCAAATTTGGAATATAAAAGAAATGGACATACGACTAGGGTAAGAATACAGACAAAAACTAAAAATAATCAAAACTAAAATAATGGAATAGAAATCCATAGCTATGAGTGTTGTGGTAGCGGAGAGGGGTGAGCATCTACAATTGAGAAGATAAAGACAATGGTACAATACTAGAGCCCAAGTGGTTCGAGTCAACAATAGCCGCTCTCATCTCTATGAAATTTAAACAAAAGATAGAAAATAATAGCAACTAAAAACTATAAGAAATAGAATAACATCAACCGATAACTTTAAGAAATAGAAAATTGAAAAATAGATGTTAAGATTAATCCAAAGAATGTTCTATAATAATTTTTTCCAAAGATATATCTAATGGACGAACATATATAGATGCAGCTAGGGCAAGACTCTTACCTTTTTAGCTACTTGATGTGTAGTTGTAGGATCTCAATCTACCACTGATGGTGGGTGTGATGGTTTTGGCTAAGGGGTCGGATCTCAATCTATCGCTGATGGTGTGGTAACAGCTATAAAACTTGAGTAGGCCTGTATGTTGTGTAGAGTTTCGGTGTGGAAAAGGCAAAAATCACTCCATCAATCCCATTTCTTTACTAGTATTAGGATACCCTACGTGCCCTTCGTGCCCTCACTATGTAGATCACGTGTTACCTCCGTTCCCTTCGTGCCCTCTGTCTATGTGAAAGGAAACATAATAAATATAAATCTTTCTTTTTTTTTTAAGTAATGCCCACGTTAGTCATAATTTCGATGAATATTGGTTTCATCAAAATTCTGATGAATGCAGGCATTACTTTAAAAAAATCAAAAGTTTCCTTCTATAATCCGACCAAGCAAAATAAATATAATGAATGGTAAAAAATTTAGGTTGATTTTAGGGGGTAAATGTACTAGTGCCTTTGGGTAGGCTCAAGCACATCATTTGGTATGTTGGAATTGCCGACAAAACAGATTTGATCATCACTATTTTATCAGCATTAGTGAGCCATTTCCCTTTCCAAGATTTTTCTTTTTTATCAATATTATTCAAAACCCTATCCTAGAGATTAGTTGATCTGTCACCTTTGTCTAGGGACAACCCTAAATATTTGCATGGTAATTCTCCTTTGTTGAACTCTAGAGTTCTACAGATATTTCTCTATACCATCTCTAAGGTATTTAGAAAATATATTTCAGATTTTCCTTTATTAATGTTTTGCACTGATGATTTAGAGTAAAAATCTAAGATTTTTTTAATAGCTTTGGCTTCTAGCAATGTATCTTTCCCGAAAAGGAGGTTATCATCTACAAATAATTGATGAGTGCAGGCCTCAACTCCTTCAGAAATTCTGATGCCAGCAATCATATTATTATCCTTAGCTTTAGTGAGGGACCTACCTAAACCTTCTGCCATAATAATAAAAATAAAAGGGGATAAAGGGTCACCTTGTCTAATCCCTTGAGAGATATTGAAGAGTCCAACCAGATTTCCATTTAGCAATATCAACATCTTAGGTCCAGAACTGCATTCAAAAATTAGGTTGATCCATTGTCTAGAAAAGTAAAAGGCTTCCAAACATTTGCATAGAAACTACCAGTCTACCTTATCATAATCTTTCTTGATATCTAATTTGACGAGCATACTAGGAAAGTGGTTGTGTTGGACTATATGGATGGCTTCTTGTGCTATGATAACTCCATCGAGGATAGATCTTCCTAGAACAAAGCCAGATTGTTCCTCTGAAATGATAGGGGAAGTAAAAATTTTAACCTATTAGCTATAGTCTTTGTTAATAGTTTATATGGGTCTATAGTCATCAAATCCATCAAGATTTGAATTTTTAGGTATTAAAGCTATAAATGTATTGTTAATTTATCAAAGAATTCTACCTGAGTTTCTCATACCTTCCAAAGCCGCAACTACTTCGTCACCAATAAATTTCTAGCATTGCAAATAAAAGAAAGTAGGGAATCCATCCGGTCCAGGGGATTTATCTAGGTGGAGATGTTTAAGAGCATATTCTACCTCTTCTTTAGTTATTTTGGCATTGAGAAATCTATTTTGTTCATTAGTTATAATGCTGGGAATGTTGTTTAATATTTTGTTCTAAGCTATTCTATCTGATCCTTCTAGGTTATTTAGGATAGTTTCAAAGTGAATAGCAGCTTCAGATGCTAAATCTGTAGGATCTACTATTAATGTCCCATCATCTTTCTTTATCTTAGTGATTTGGTTAAAGTTTTTCTTAGCCTTGGAGCTATTATGAAAAAAATTAGTATTTTTGTCCCCTTCTTCTAGCCATAATTCTCTTGATCTCTATTTCCAGTGAGATTCTTCTTTGGCAAGTATATCCTCATAACTGTGTAATAAATGCTTTTCTTTGGTGTATGTTTCCAAGTTTATCCCATCCCTAATGACCCCCTCATTAAGTTCTGCTATTTCACCCTCAAGCTTGTTTTTGGCATCAAAGATATTATTGAAATGTTGTCTATTCCATTCAATAAGTCTTTGTTTAATATGTTTGAGATTTGAATTTAAGATAAAGGTTTTGGATCCTTTAAAACTCTTTTCATTCCACCATTATTCAATCTTAGTCAAGCATTCCTCATTTTTTAGCCACATTTTTTTCAAATTTGAAGGGTTTCTTCTTAGGAGCTATGTCTTCTTCTAAACTCAGGCAAATCAAGAAATGGTCAGAACCAGAGTGTACCACAATGTAAGATTTGAAACTTCTGTTGAATCTAGCTAAGTTGCCTATGTAGGAAAACCTGTCCAGTTTCTCTGATTTTAGTTCAATATCAGTATGCTTATTTGACCATGTGAAAATGCCATTGTCCATAGGAATGTCCATACCATATATTGATTGAATCCACTCTTTGAATTCAGTAGTTGTCTGAGAGATTTTCTTAGAACCACCTGATTTTTCACTAATATCTAAAATGGCATTAAAATCCCCACCCATGAATAGGTTTTCATTTGGTAAGATATGAGTAAAGTTCTCTATTTCATCCCAAACATGTAAAAATTTTGGTCCATATATATTTATTATAATAAATTCCAGGTTACAATTAAGAATATTAACCTTAGCAGGCATCCAGTAAGTTTTTGAGACTAGGAGCTCCAGTGAAAGGAACCTTGGGTTCCAAATAAAAGCTAATCCTCCTAATGCTCCATCAAAATCTACACCTTTAACTTCCCAAATTCCTAGTTTCTTGCTAAAATTAACATATCCCTCTTGTCCTAATTTACTTTCTTGAATCATAAATAGTGATGCCTCTAAGGAAGATAAAATTCTTTTTAGAAGCCATTGTTTGTTAGGGGCATTTAATCCCCTAACACTCCACGATATGATTTTCATGGCACCTCGGGAAGGAAATTCCCCTTCCTTGCATTAAGAATTGATGTAATTTTAGTTTAACCTAACGCCGAGCCATCTATCCGCCTAAGTTCAAAAAGGGATTTCCTACCTCTTTTTAATGATTTCTTGGGAGAACTTGGGGATGATTTCCCACAAGCAATTGTAAATAATCCTAACTTCTTATCCCCTGTTAGTTTATGATCAACAATTGGTGAATTAAGTTTTGTGTTATCCTCATCCCTCATTGAATCTATGAATTTTAGTAGTAGCAGATCCTCCGAGTCCTCATTAAGTCCTAGAAATTCATTGATATCCTCAGTCTCGATATTATGAGTTTCTATATTATTCAGATTATCATGTCCATCTGCACTACTAGGTTTATAAGATTTTAAGGGTATGGGTTTCTGGATGCAGATATTATCTTCCTTAGGCCCAGACATACCGAGAGTAAATTGTTTATTAATTTTAAAAAAATTATACATTTCCTCAGATAGACAGGGAGTCTCAGATAATTCTTTGTTCGAGGTTACTGCAGCATTATTAGTAATGTCTAAAAGTTTTAATGAAGAATCGAGTTTCATAATTTCTCGAATTAGTATTTCCTTCCTTCTATTAGTTTCTACTATATCACTGATCTCATCATTAGGAGATAATGAGAAATCTATAATACTTGTTCCTATAGCTAGGGTTTTGTTAATACCAAAATTATTTTCTAGAAGTTGAGTGTTAACTGATTCTGAGGGTGGGTCTGTAATCTAAATTAAGAGGGGTTTAGTAACTGGAAATGATGTATCCTTTGTTAAAGCCATCAGTGCACTATTGTTTGATACCTTTTTATTTTTGAAGTTCACTACAGGTTTTATATTGATCTTACTATTAGTTTCGGAATGAGGACAACCTGGAGCAGAGAGACAACATCTAGTGACCAAATTCTCAACCTACTGAGGAAAATCATTTATAAAATAGAAGCCTCCTATATTCTGGTTAAAGGATATATTGGGAATAGGGTCAGAAAAATATGGGAAGCTAGGGTACGAACAGATTTCTCCTTCATCACAAGATGAAGAGAGAAGGAATAAAGAAGATACTATAAAATTCCTCTTAGGGTATATGGAATGAGCGACCTAACTTCTAATATTGACACCCCCGCAATTTAACATTAGATCACCACCGGAGAGCTTCTCAGTGTTGAGGATGTTGTTTACTAAGTTTTTAGGGGTCGGAGAAAAAGAGCTTGCCTCCATTCTATTGGTTAACAACAGAGATGTTTCCAAGCTAGCAGGATCCTTACCAAAATGATCAATATTCACCAAATCCCCTGTATAATTTTAGGGTTGTGTTAGACACCTAGATTTGCACCCTTACCCAAGCTCTCGTAGTCTTGCTAATCTAGTGTAACATGGGAATCATCTCAAAGTTGTGGGACCTTTTGCTAACTGAGATTAGACCTCCAGATTCTAGGTTGGTTCCTCTTGATATGTCACCCAAATTTTCTTCCTAACATAAAAGTAAATTCTTGAAGGGAAAGGGATAGAAGGAATGCATGGAAGGGAAATAACTGAAAGAAAATTATCCTACCAGGTGATAAACTTAAGGTAACTTGAATCACAACACATTAACTAATCTCAGCATGAAACCTTGGAACAAATAGAACACAACTTCCTAGATAGGCTTGCATAAATATTTCATAGAAAGGCCTGAGATAAATAGAGGCTATTCAGGGAAAGAAGTAATTTCACAAACAATAGCATAATCACTATGAGTAGACACAGACTGCAAACAAACATCCACTTTTGCAATTCGGAACAGGAATGAGACAAAATGACAGGGGAGTATAGAATATCCACAAACTCATCTAAATCAAATCATCCACAGTAGTACACACTATTGCAAAAAGAAAGAGGGCTCAGGGACTCCAATGTTTCTCTAAAAATAATTCAATATATTCTAATTCAGTAAGAGAAATTCAGACAAGAAAGCCCAAGGACATAAATGATGTCACAAAAAGCCTTTGCAATGCCTGAATATCAATGAAAGATTACAAACCAGAAATCAGAGGGAAGAAAGAATGCCACGGATAATTTCTAAGCCCAAAAAACTCTGAGCTCTAAAGCTCTTAAAATTGATATATATATACTCCCCAGCACATAGGCTTGGAGTCCAAAAATGATTAGGGTTACATTATAGTATGTTCTCTTTGAGTGATAGAAACCCTAACTGTCCCATCCATCAGAAGAAATCCTAGAATTATCTACTGAAGATCAGATCTATCTTTGAAAAGTAGCTTGTTACAAAAATCTCTGCAAAAGGTTGGTGAATCTGATATGAAAGAAGACCAGTCAAAATACATGGAATGAGGTCTTAATTAGGAAACCCGGCTTGGGTCAATTCGGCCATACTATTTGTAGAGAATATTGTCAGAAATAAGATTGCCCCTTCAGAAAAGCTTACCTAACCCTTACTCTTCCTGAAAGGTCGCCCCCCTTATCCATCTAATCCTATGCCAGTCGGCTCTATCATAACTGTTTAAATATGATTTGCAAAGATATTTGAATTTTTAAATGTTTGCATGACAATGATCACAGCTAGCATGAATATCTGCATCGACGGCTGAGATCAAAATCTGATTTTATTTTAAAACATAGCCACATATAACTTACTCTACCTAGGATCCGCATTATAATCTTAGGTTACATTTTCCTCCTTGTCGTTGAATCTCTCAACTATTCCCTTTAACCTTAGTTGCATCCTTTCAGAGACCTAGCGACAAAGGCAATCTCATAACCACCAAATAAAATGGAATATCCCGTCGTGGTTATGAGACTTAGAGACTAAAGGAGTATAAAATACGGGCCCATCAAGAAACGCATCCCCCTGCTATTTTTTTACCATTTCCTTGCCACCTCTATCACTTACATCAGCACTAACCTTGACTCAACCTATTCCTAACCATGGATAATTTGGAGACCCAATGACTGAGTAATCTCAAAGTCTCATAAAGATTTCTAACCCTGAAGTTTATCACAAGACCTCCCAACTAAAAATGACTTAACCCTACCTTGCTTTTACTCAAGTTACACTCGTGGGCTGAGAAAACACTTCATTCGTAGGATCTCATGACACTTTATTAACCTCGGGTCACGCTGGGAGACTATGCAACTAGAGGAAATCTCGTGGTCACCGGATAAAATAGAACATGCTTTTTCCCTTACGTGACTTGGAGACCAAAGGTAATGCTAAATGTGCATGTGGAATTTTCAAGGAACTTAAGTGACCAAAAATGGTAATGAGAAAATACAATGAGAAATGGCCAAGTTAGGGTTTTACCATGAAATGCTTAAGATTTTCATACTTAGGTTATTTTGCATAGACAAGGCAAAAATAGGGAACTAAAAAGATATGTAGAGGACATGACCAAGACCAGAAAATTTAAGGTCTTTTCCATAGGCTGGGCTCAACCCTCATGGGAGCCTCATTTTACTCCACATGTAGCCAATTTTACCATATAAGGAAAATATGGGTAACATTCTTGGCGATTTTTGTGGGATGTCTGCCTGCTAGACATTGAGAACCAGTAGCCTCTAAAACATTCCATTGGGCATGGGGTCATTTTTGCAAACAAAAACCTTCCCTAACAGAGAAAAAAATGTGAAACAAAACTTATGTGCATGGGCACTTCTTGGAAAGCTGGGAAGTTAGACTAAAAAGCTTTGAAAGAAAGAAGGAAATCAAATCTACCCTAAGCTAACTAGTGAAACAAACTTGGTTAAATAAAACCATTCATTGGACTACTAAAGTAGCTCCCTTTTCTAAATAAAAAATTTTGCAGTACATGCATAAGGACAATTACAAGTATATGATGCATGTATAGATTTGTCAAATAATAAAAAGTTGCCTCTACAAAAGTGAGATCAGATTCACATACCTCAATCTGATCATGTGAAGGTACCTCAACAAACTCCATTTGGGCTAGGTATCTGATAGGGCAGCCCCTTGAGAACATGAAGGTAGAAACCTTCTCACTGGCATCTTCCCTCTTTTCATGATTGTCCTCTTTCACTATGGAAAGCCATGTCATCTCCTCCTTAATGGTCAAAAAATTGTCATCCTCTCCCTCCAAACCAGCTAAAAGATCATCAAAGCTGTCAAGATCCTGAAGATTTGAAATTGGCTCCAAATTTTGCTTAGGTGAAAGATCCTTTGAAAGAGAGTAATCTAAAAATGGATATACTACAGAAAACACACAACTCTGAACTCCCACTCCAAGGAATAAGGGGTCATCATTGAGCCCTTCACAAAAAATTTCTATGATCTCTGAAAAAATCACACTCTTCAAAGCCTTTGCCAATGTTCTCCTCTTGCTGTTGCAAAGTTGCAGGGGTAGTTATGAAAATAACTTCATCATCCTGCTCAATAAAACTAGGCAGCTCATCTACCAAGGTCATATCATCCTCTTTGATATCCACCATCTGCTGAAGTTGCATCTTTTCCCCTGATTAATTTTTTGTCATAAGAAATGGCATAGTCTATGCTTCCTCACCAACAAAGATGGGCAGTCCCTCAGATAGGTTCACCAAGATATCATCTTGAATATCCATATCCATCTTCTCATCCTAGTGTCCAAGTTCATCACAGTCCTTACTGAGCTCTGAAGTCTCTGAAATCATCTCTTCTGCATCATTATAAAGAAGCTCATCTATCACAAGCTCTTGCCCTGATACTAAGATAGTACCCTTGCAAAGTCTTGGTATTTGACAACCAGGAGGTAGAGATGGCCATTTCCATAGAGGTTCATCACCCTAAGAGACAATATAGGTCTCTTGGGATGAATCATTTCCTTGAACAAATTGCCCCTGCTGATTAGAGGACTGCCTTTCAATTATAGGCTCTCGGACAGAAGCCTTTTCCTTAAAACTTAGAATATGTAGTTGAAAGGGCTTAAGGGGAGACATAGGAGGCATATCTTCTCTGACTCTTCATAAGTCAAAGCTTGCACCTATTTTTCATTTCTCCACCCTTGTTGCAACCACTTCTCTAGGTTGCTGATGTTCCAGAGGTGGCTGCAAGTGCTCTATTGGATTTTGTGCTCCAAGAGGACTCTTGAAGCTTGGAAATGAATGCCTTGAAGGTTCCTCATGTGTATGCTATGGGAGAAAATGATACCTCCAATTTGGAATCTCAGGCCCAAGGGCTTCCCTTTCAGCAATTTGAGCTTTCAACTTTGCTGATATTGCTTCAACTTGGCAACTGAGCTCATCTTCAAATTGCTGCCTGTGAAGCATTCCCATCTCTAGGATATATGCTTTCAAGGTGATTGCTTCATGGGAGGGGGTCAACCCTTGAAAATAGCCATGATTTTCCATATCCTTCTGCTCACAGGCCTGAGTTTCCATATCTTGCTGTGAATTCTTTATCTCAGATATTTGCTTAATCATGTCAAGGACTTTAGCTTTTATCTTTCCTTGTTCTCTCATAAAATCTGAGGTATGAGGCTACTTCCAAATGGGATGAGAAAGGGGGGGTGGGAGGTAATCATGGTGAGCCAATTGCGTATGCATTAACATCTCATGTTGTTCCTTTAGTGCCCATGGGTTTTCTCTTTGGAGGGCTTGCTCATAGTCTCTTACAAGAGCATAATCATCTGGGGCATGTTGGATATATTGATGGCCTTGTATAGTATGGAAGCTTGGGGTAAAATTAGGCCTTGGAGGGCTTTGGTATATCTGATGACTAGCCCACTGAATACTATTATTATAATGAGAAGGAGGGTAACCTAACCGTCCATAGTGACCTGACATGTCTACTCATATAGTTAGCTGGAATTTTGAAAAATATGTAAAAACTTGGAACATACCAGCACTTTGATCTTTGAAACCAGTACACCTTTGGATTTGCCAAATATGCTATAGAATGACCTCTTCTAGGTCTAAATCATGTCATCGGCATATCAGTAATAACATGACTTGTAAGATAAAACTCTTTATGGAGTCCCACCGGGCGTGCCAGAACTGTTAGACACCTAGATTTGCACCCTTACCCAAGCTCTCATAGTCTTGGTAATCTAGTGTAACATGGGAATAATCTCAAGGTTGTGGGACATTTTGCTAACTGAGATGAGACCTCCAGATTCTAGGCTGGTTCCTCTTGATATGTCACCCAAATTTGCTTCCTAACATAAAAGTAAATTCTTGAAGGGAAAGGGATAGAAGGAATGCATGGAAGGGAAATAACTAAAAGCAAATTATCCTACTAGGTGATACACCAAAGGTAACTTGAATCACAACACATTAACTAATCTCAGCATGAAACCTTGGAACAAATATAACACAACTTCCTAGATAGGCTTGCATAAATATTTCATAGAGAGGCCTGAGATAAATAGAGGCTATTGAGAGAAAGAAGTAATTTCACAAAAAATAGAAGATTCACTATGAGTAGACACGAACTATGACCTACAAACAAACATCCACTTTTGCAATTCAGCACAAGAATGAGACAAAATGATAAGGGACTATAGAATATCCATAAACTCATCTAAATCAAATCATCAATAGTAGTACACACTATTGCAAAAATAAAGAGGGATCAGGGACTCTAATGTTTCTCTAAAAATCATTTAATATATTATAATTTAGTAAGAGAAATTTATACAAGAAAGCCCAGGGACAGAAAAGATGTCACAAAAAGCCTTTGCAATCCCTGAATATCAATGAAAGATTACAAACTAGAAATTAGAGGGAAGAAAGAATGCCACGAATAATTTCTAAGACCAGAAAACTCTGAGCTCTAAAGCTCTTAATATTGATATTTATACTCCCCAGCACATAGGCTTGGAGTCCAAAATGATTAGGGTTACATTATAATATGTTCTCTTTGAATGACAGAAACCCTAACTGTCCCATCCATTAGAAGAAATCCTAGAATTATCTACTGAAGATCAGATCTATCTTTAAAAAGTAACTTGTTACAAAAATCTTTGCGAAAGGTCAGTGAATATTATATGAAAGAAGACCACTCAAAATACATGGAATGAGGTCTTAATTAGGAAACCCAGCTTGGGTCAATTTGGCCATACTATTCATAGACCATATTGTCAGAAATTAGATTGGACCTTCAAAAAATCTGACCTAACCCTTACTCCTCCTAAAAGGTCACCCCCCTTATCCATCTAATCCTCTGCCAGTCAGCTCTGTCATAACTGTTTAAATCTGATCTTCAAAGATATTTTAATTTTTAAATTTTTTGCATGACAACGGTCACAACTGGTGTGGATATCTGAATCGACAACTGAGATCAAAATCTAATTTTATTTTAAAATTTAGCCATAGATAACTTACTCTACCCAGGCTCTACATTATAATATTTGGTTACCTTTTCCTCCTTGTCACTAAATATCTCAATTGTTCCCTTTAACCTTAGTTGAATCATGAGACTCGGTGACAATGCAGTCTCACAATCTCCTTACCTTTTCATTAACTTTGCATCCTTTTGGAGACCTAGCAACAAAGGCAATCTCATAACTGCCAAATAAAATGGAATATCTCGTCGTGGTTATGAGACTTGGAGACTGAAGGAGTATAAAATATGGACCCATCAAGACACACTTCCCCCTACCATTTGTTTACCATTGGCTTGTCACCTCTATCACTTACATCAGCACTGACCTTAACTCAACCTGTTCCTAACCATGGAGAATCTGGAGATCCAACAACTGAGTAATCTCAAAGTCTTATAAAGATTTCTAACCCTGAAGTTTATCACGAGACCTCCCAACTGAAAAGGAATTAACCCTACCTTGATTTTACTCAAGTTACACCCATGGGCTGAGAAAACACTTCATTCGCAAGATCTCATGACACTTTATCAACCTCAGGTCACATTGGGAGACTACGCGACTAGAGGAAATCTCGAGGTCACCGGAGAAAATAGAACATGCTTTTTCCCTTACGCGACTTGGAGACCAAAGGTAATGCTAAATGCACACGTGGAATTTTCAAGGAACTTAAGTGACCCGAAAAGGTAGTAAGAAAATAGAATGAGAAATGGCCGAGTTAGGGTTTTACCATGAAATGCTTAAGATTCTCATACTTAGGTTATTTTGCATAGACAAGGCAAAAATAGGGAACTGAAAAGATATGCAGAGGACACGACCAAGACCAAAAATTTTAAGGTCTTTTCCATACGCTGGGCTCAACCCTCATGGGAGCCTCATTTTACTCCATCTATAGCCAATTTTACCAGATGAGGAAAATTTGGGTAACAGGTTGATAAGAATTAATCCCATCTCATATCGAACTTCCAGTGAGAAATTTATGGGGGTGTTGATATCCATTCTAACAATAATGATTCTTTCAGCATGGGCCAAATTATAATTAACACAACCCATATAATACCCTAGGTTGTTTCCTATCTCCCTTAAAGAGTCGTCATCTGAGAGATCAATTGGAATATTATTGAGAAAAATTGTCCTTTCGACCAAAAAATTCTTTAGTTTTTATGGGTTAAAGAGAGGGGTCCAATCGAGGGTAGAAAATCTTATATTCCTAAATTTTTTCAAACCTTTAGAGAGGAGCTTCTCTTTTATGGTTTTACTTGAGCAATCTAAATACATAAAATCTTCTCGGAGGGTAGTTTTGCATACCTTATTTTGAAGTTGTTCTTTGACCCAATTGGCAATAGTTCTTGCCAACGCTCCTATGCTATTCCACCTACAAAAAAGACCATACTTCGTATGCATATCTTGTATTCTACTAACCATCCCATTTTTTACAACTAAACGCCACAGATTAGGGTTAGTTGTAGAAGGAGAGCCTATTTTCTTTTGTCTTTCTACTATCTCATTGCAATAATTATTTTTATTTTCTATATCTTTGAATATTTGATGGAGTAGAGAGCATACCTTATCCCAGGAGGCATCAAGGAAGAGAAGTCCAAAATCTATTTGATTAAAGCAAGGAGTCAAGGATGAATGCCTAAAGTTCCTCATCCTATACAAGTGAAAAAACCCCATATCTTGAGCCATTTGAAACCTAGGGAAAACATTTTGATGATGTGGAGGAGAGTAAGAATCCATGTGATTTCTCAATGTTTCCCATAATGTGTTATGCCTTCCCCATGGAGGATCCCTAGGTAAAACCATAGGGGAGGAGGCCATGAGTGTGGAGAAATTGTTTGATAACTTCAGAGTGAAAGGATTAGTAAGGACCAGATTGGCACTACGGCGAGACCTCAAGACATGCCGCCATCTAGAAAACCCATTCTCATGGCATGTAGTGGTAGTATTAGTAACCTGTCCTCTATCCCAGCGTAGAAAATTTGCATATTTGGTGCTTGAGAAAGCCAAGATATGTTGATCGAGAGAATTAACTGAAAACATTTTAGGTCGAGCATGATAAGTAGTTTGAAAGGGAAGAGCCATATTTTCTTTTATTCTAGTATTATTTTAAGATCATGGCGGAGTCCTATCCCATGACATATTTGTGATCCATAGTTACACTAGAAATTGAACACCATCCTTTTCTCTATTTAACACCATGGTTTCCTCAAAGAAAGTGACATGCTTCACCAATAACATGTGTATTAACATAGAATACCAAAAGAAAGGAGCATCCATTTTTCTATTCTGAATCCCCAACAAACCTTTATGTATATTATCTACAATGTATGGATAAAAATCATAATTCACATGAAAGTGGGGCTTCCTAATATGGATGGCCATGTACAAATACTCAACTGGAATCACCTCTATGGGATGTAAAGCAAGAACTTGACACGAAGAATAAAAAGTTGCAAGGAGCATAAGATTGAAGGCCTCTTTCTTGAAAGGTTCCTTAGTGTTAGGGATGATAAAATATTTGTCCTTTCCTACTATAGAAAAATGTGCACACATAAACACACTTCTGATATAGCTCCTCTGAGTTGTGTACTTCTTCTCAAAATCTTGGAGATCAATGGGCTCCAAATTGGGGGATGACTCATACAAATAGAACAATTCTTGTAACTCTTCCCTGGAAACCCTAAGGATTTCATCACCATCATTATCCTTAATTACTTTTAGCGTAGGGTCATATCTATCTGTAATGGCTATTAACAAATCTACATCCATGAGCACACCTGACATTACCAATTTTCCCAAGTCGTATTGCCATGCATTACAAAAAGGGGATTGTTCTTTTCTCTGAGTAAACCATAATTTTAAAAGATTCAAACCCATTTCGAGGATAATGGCATCAATCAAAACCTAAGTTTTATCAAACAATCCCTCTACAAATTGTATACCCTTGACAATATTTTTAGCTTCAACCCAATCATTCGTGGATTTAGGAAATAAATCTAAGAAATCATCATAAGGGTTTCTCTCTACATAATTTACTTTCCCCGAATGTTTTCTTAATGGCGCAATGACTACCCTGAGCTAAAACTTTCAGCTTCCTACCAAACTTCACCTCTGAAAACCTTCACACTAGTTTTACACTCAAATAGACCTAAAACAGAATACCTTCACACAACAAAACAAAACAAAAATATAGAAAAAGAAAAAGGTGAAGATATATCAACTTACTAATTAAAACATGCCACCCTCTACATAGGTTACTCAAAAAATCAGGAATGTCGCTTCACAATATCTACAAATCTTTGTAACACCTAATCACCTTATTATAGTTCATGAACTAAACACTTATGAGAAATTAAGTAGAAACACTGGCATATTTTGAATTAACTTCTAGTCATATCAGCTCACATCAACTTGCAAAATGAAGCTGAACACAAAAAAACATTGTTTAAATCTCAAGCATAGATCATGTTTTAAAATACATGATGGACAAAAAGATTTAGTCAACCATCCTTGACTCCATGTGGCATCCATCTGGAATTCATATTGTGTTGAATTCTTCTTCAAAGGCCCACCTATAAACTTGTCGTCTTTGTTTCCATGTGTCAAAATTGTGCTACCTCACAATGCATAAAATGACTGCACCTTTTGATCACGCAGTGGCGAGATTGCTCTTACCTTGTAGATTTTAACTCCTGATGACCCCACATTACTTACTATGGTTTACTATTTTTCGAGCACCTTTTTGAACTTAGATAAAATATCTGCATACACATGTTCTAAAAGATACATCTTTAAGTAGACGAGACTTTAGCAACCTGATTTTCATAAATGTTAGCTAGTTATAGACAACCAATCAATATTTCCCATGTATCTTTAAGACTGTTTACTTTCCCACCTTTGAGACCCACTGACTGAGGACAAGTGTCACCATTTCACTACCACACAATAATTGAAACATGTTGTAGGTTCTGATCATGTGATGGTTCATAACCATTGGTTCACTTATGATTTGATCAATAGATGAATGACACTTGTACACTTTATTGGTAAGGACAATCCTATCGTCTGGGGACTTATGGAAATTTGGATTAATTAATTCATGGGACCCAAAATCATGACTTAGGCCAAAGGATAAAATAAAATAAAATAACTCCGTGTGTTTTTGAAAAGAACAAAATTGCAAAGGGATAACAAATGGCCCTGCCAACGATGAAATAACCCATTACTTAAGTGGATAAAGTAACATCAAAACATAAATACCCGTGGCTTAAAAATAAAAAACAAGGTATGATAAATAAAACCCTAGTATCCAAGAATAGTACCACCAGGTACCATTGATGTATGTTTAGTAACTTTATAGTAAGATTCTAAACATATCTCTTGTATGTGGTTTGGGTCAGTAGAGAAAGAATTGATAAGTAGGAGATATTTTTCCACAGCAAGTCAAATTGTGAGTGCATCACCTAGATCCAATGAGTTCTAAGTGTTCCATTCATTCTCATGAGAGATGGGTTCATGTGAACCACTACTCATGAATTATGGGTCAATGAGTTTGACTCAAAAACTACACAGTTGAATCCTGATAGCAATATCACAAAGAGAAAGAATTATTTACCAAGACCCTTGGAAAGGGCTACGAGCGTAGTTGCCTCCTTGAAGTCAATAGTGTTGAATGACCTAGTGGGTATGTGAGAAAGGTGGTTTTGAGTTGTATGGGTTCCTTTGAGTTTGTGAAAATCATGGAATAATTTCCCCAAGCCTTGGTAAGGACTTCTACTATGATTAGTCAAAAATTTCGTGATGGGAACATGTTAGAATCTTCTTTAAATACACATAACCTAGAATCCAATTGAAAGTGTTAGATCAATAATTGGAAATAAAAAAGCATAATACAATTGTTAGACAAACTTGATGTATATTCTCAAAGGAATAACAACATCAAGGGAAATCTCTATTATGCTATACTAGCATATCCAATATATCTACAATATGTATAAAATACATGCAATCTAGCCCATTTATATAGGCAAGAGTTTATAGGAGGCATGGACAAGGTTGAGACAAGTGTCTCAACCTAGAGGAAGTAGAGTCTTGATGGAACTCAACAACATCCTCTAGAAGAGTAGAGTCCAAATTGGACTCAACCATATCTTATGAGGAGTTAGAGTTCAAGTAGGAATAAACCATATCAAAGGAGGAGTTGGAGTCAAAGTATGACTCAATATCCTCCTAAATATAATATCCAAATAAATAAAATCCTCCTAATAAATAATTTCACCTAAGTAAACTTAATTCAAGAGTGAAATACAAAATAATCATTTATTCTAACACCCCCCCTTAAGTGCAACTTAAGGAGGGCACTAATGTAATACATAGCTTCTAGGTCCTGGAAACAAGGCCATGTTAGGTACCCATGTAGAATGAAAATGCATGCTCTCATAATAAGAGAAAAGGGGAAAACCCAGTGGGAAAAACTCCTCTCCAAAAGAGAGAAAATAAGAGACTAAAAAGCGCTCGTAGAAGCAGACACCTATCACACCCAAAGAAAATCACGTAAGTGAATGAAATTTCTCTCAGTGAAGGGTTTGGTGAAGATTTGTGTAGTTTGATTTAATTTTTGACAATACTAAAGATAAAGGACCTGCTCATGAATCAACTCTCAAATGTAGTGCATGTGAATCTCAATGTGCTTGGTCTATTGATGATGGACCGGATTGCGAGAAATTTGAATGGCACTCTAGTTGTCACAAAAGATGACTATTGGATTTTTGAAAGGAATCCCAAACTCAGTGAGGATGTTCTGAAGCCAAATGGCCTTATTATCTGGATTAACTACTCCGCAATACTCAGCCTTAGTAGATGAAAGAGAAATAGAAGACTGCTTCTTTCTTGACCAAGAAAATAGACCTAAACCAAGAGAGATCCAATACCTTGAAGTAGACTTGCGATCCTGAGAGTCGCCTGCCCAATCTGAATATATATATCCTACCAATTCAATATCCACACCTACTGTATAATGAATTCCATAGCAGTGAGTATCCTATATATAATGAATAATTCTCTTAGTTTCTTTCCAATGTAGCTCATGTGGCTCCTGCATAAACTTAGACACCATTCACACAACATATGAAATATCAGGTCTCGTATGCATCAAATATATGAGGCTACCAACCAGTTGACAATACAAGGTAGCATCAATCAAGGGTGAAGAATGAGAAGCCTCAAGTTTGAATCCTAAGAGAAATGGAGCCAGTGCAGACTTATAGTCAGCCATGTGAAATCTAGAGACCATATTAAGAGCATACTTAGGTTGTTCAATGAATATACTAGAATTTGACTCAGTGATCTCAATCCTTAAGAAGTAGTGGAGAAGGCATAAGTCAGACATCAAGAACATATCATGAAGGGAAGTTTTGATTGCCATAATATGGGATGAGTGGCTCCCTATGATCATCAAGTCATCAACATAGAGGAGAAGGAAAGTCAGAGTATCATCATGCTATAGAATGTAGAAATTTAGATCAGAATGGTACTGAGTGAACCCAAATGAAAAAAGGGAAGGATTCCATTTTGGCATAACAGGCTCGAGGGGCCTTTTTAAGGCCATAGAGAGGATTCCAAAGGTGAAAAAAAGTGAAGGATCCTAGATGAACCCCTATGCCTGCTGCATATATATCTCCTCTTTAAGGTCACTGTAAATAAAAGAACTCTTCACATCCATCTGATGAACTTCCCCCTGATGGGATGCAGCAATGGAAATGAAAAGTTGGATGGAATTCATCTTGGCAACTGGCTCAAAGGTCTTAGAGTAGTCAATCCTAGGAACCTAGGAGAATCCTTTGGAAACTAGGTGAGCCTTATGCTTATCAACTGACCCATCTCTAATAAAAAAATTTCGATAGATCCACTTGCACCGAATGAGTTTCCTTCCCTTAGGAAGAGGGACTAAATCTGAAGTATGGTTCCTTGTAAAGGAACTGAACTCCTCTTGTGTAAGAGCATCCCAATCCAAAATACTAGAAGCTTCTTGAAAGGATTGTAGATCAGAAACTGTAGCAATGAAGAGATGTGGAGCTTTCTCAAAATGTGACCTTGTTCTTCTCTCACCTGAAGGATCACCAACCCAATCACCTATTGACTCTAATGTCTGATGGGCCCAACAAGGCCCAGGGGCTGGAGCATGTGGAGAATCTTGAGGAGAATCATGATCCTTTGAATGATGACTGAGAGAGGAGAAAATTTGATCCTCATCATCAGTATTTGAAGTATAATAATATTCCCCGTGTATATTAGGAGGATCAAAACCCTTGAAAGAACTATCATCATGCAGTCTCAATGTCTCCATAGGAATAAATGTCAGAGAAGTGATAGAAGAGGAACTGGAGGTATCTTCCTCAAAACTAACACTCCTCTATATAAAAATATCATTTATGGTAGGATGGAGAATCTTGTATCCTTTCAAACCATCTGGATACCCAACTAATATGCAAGGTCTACTTTTCGGATCCATAGCCTTACGTTTCTTTGCTGGAATGTGGGCCCATGCGGGCGACCCAAACACTCAAAAGTGTTTGACTGTGGGTTTCTGACCAATCCAAGATTGAAAAGGAGTTACCACCTTCATGGCTCGATGAGGAACCTGATTTTGGAAATAACATGCATAGTTGATGGCCTCTTCCCAATACTGAGGTGCCAATGATTTGGAGTGGATCATACAGTTGGTTGTTTCCTTTAAGGGCCAATTTTTTATTTCTACAACTCCATTTTTATGGCATGTAGGGAACTATGTTGAAGATTAAATCCTTCTAAGATGCAAAATTTCTCAAACCTTTGATTAACATATTCCCCCCAATTATTGGTACACAAAACCTTGATGCTTTTCCCTGTTTGTTTCTCTGCAAAAGCTTTGAATTCTTGAAAATACTCAAAGACTTCAAACTTTTATTTGAGAAAATATACAAAGGTATACTGGGAAATATTATCAATGAATTTCAAGACATATTTTGCTCTACTGAAATAAGGATGTGGAAATGGTCCTACCAAATCATCGTGTACTAGCTCCAAAAGTTGTGTGGCTCTCCATGCTTTGCCTTTATCAAAAAATTCTTTAGGATGTTTGCCAAGAATGCATCCTTGATAAAATCCATAATAAAATTGAAGAGAAGGAAACCCTTTAACCATGTCTTGCTTACTGAGTTGTTGTAAGTAGTGGTAGTTCAAGTGTCCAAACCATTGATGCCACAAATGACTCACTTCATGTGAGTGAGTAAGCAATGCAAGTGAAGGAGAATCAGGAACAAAGTGAGAAAAGTGATATAATCTGGATTGATGATCTTCCTTTCCCACTGCAACTGTAGACCCATTATGCATGTCATTGATTGCCACTATGTCTGGAGTAAACTTGATAGAAAGATAGGAGATTGGTTGACAAAGATGGAACACAAAAGACATCATGAAATATTCCTTTGTTTGTGTCAACAAACCCTCTCCCATGCACTTTAGCAGGAGTTTCATCACCAAAAGAATAGATTCTGCAGAACATGACTCCAAGGATGAAAAATTTTCTTTTGATTAAGCCATGTAGTACGAAGCACCTGAATCAATTATCTAGGAATATGGTTGTGAGACAACAACAACTAGAGCCTTAGCTTTTCCTTTTCCTTTACTTGCATCCTTTGAAAATTCTTGAGATGAACTTGACTTGACAGAATCAGGCACCTTGATATTGTTCTTTTTAAGAAGATTAGACAAGTGATCAATTTGATTCTTCTGACATTTGTGTTCATCATGACCAAATTTTGTACAATAGGAGCACATTGTTTTCTCCTTCTTGGGCTTATCACCTTTTGAAGAAGATGCCTCATTTGTTTCTCTTGGGGAAACAAATATCTTTTCTTGGTTCTTCTCTCCTTGGTAATTTTGTTTCTTTTCTTTCTTGGAAGGTCCTCTTTGTTCTCTTGTGCCTTGATTTGCAGGAAAGGCATTAGACTTAGAGGGCTTAATTGTGACCATATGAATCAACATGTCTTTCTTTTTTGTGAGTTTATTTGCAAACTCATCAAGAGAAGTCATTTTATATTTGGTTCCTAAAGCACTTTTTGTAGCATAGAAAGTAGAAACAAACAATGAATAGGTTGGACCAATTTTGGAAAGAATGCTAAGAATTAGTCATGAATCTTTCTTCTCAATCCCACATGATTTTAATTGCAATCATAAATCCTTTATTTTTGTGAAGAAGTCTTGAATTGTATCAAGGTTACATTGGTTTAACCCTATCAACTCATTCTCCAATTTGTGCCACCTTAAATAATCATATTTCCCAAACATCCCCTCTAATGTAGTCCATGTTAGAATTCAAAGAATTCATAAGCCAAGATCACCTCCATGCAAAATAACCTGTTACAAAAGCAAAGCTTGGAGACAAAAATGTTCTGAAAGACAAAATATTCATTCAGAGAGGGAATACAAAATACAAAGAGATCAAACCTTATGAAGGTGATCAAAACCTTAAAAGGAAAACCCTAAAGGGGAAAAAATCTAGGTTGCATAATAATAATTAATAAAAGAATTAATTATTATATGCCTAAAGTTTAGCTTAAGTAAAATAGAGATAATACGTGACTTAATAATTAAATCAATATGATTTAATTAATAAATGGAATCACTTTATTACTCTAACGCCCCCCTTAATATAAACTTAGGGAGAAGCTAAAAACCTAGAAACAACTACTGAAAGTAGAAAAAATGGGTCCTGGCAACAAGGCCTGATTAGGTACCCAAGTACAAAAATCTCTGTAAAGAGGGGATAAGGAGAAAACCCAGTGGGAAAAACCCCTCTCCAAAAATAGATGAAGCGTAGTGAAGGACTGAAAAAGCCTCCAAAATAGAGAATGTCCTAGAAAATAGGAACAAAGAAAGAACATGTAGAACACCTCTGAAGCATGAAGCTGGAAACACTGTCAAAAAATAACTGGTGGAACCTCCATTGTAATAGAACATGATCAGGTAGAGAAGACTGTAAAAAAATCCTGAAGAGTTGATCAATCAAAGATGGAATAATTCCTCCAAAATAGGAATGAAAGAAGAGTGTGGGTGATCCCACAATAGTGGGTTACACATTTTTGCCTAAACAGAAATTGAAGTCTACATTTTGAAAAACACTTTCAGATTCAGATGCATATTGTCGTTAAACCGTTTGAAATCGGAAGATGAAGTAAACTAGAATCTTTTAGGATTTTTTGTCTAGATTATATATATATATATATATATATATATATATATATATATATATATATATATTTGAATTGATTTGAATGGTTTTTTTTCCTCCCACTAAAACTGCTATGTTGTTGAAAATTTTATTTTCAAAAAGTTACATTGACTTCATAGAGCGTAACTTTTTTCCTAAAATAGATATCAATGCGCTTCTTTCAAATTTGGTTTTGTAACATCCATACAGAGGGCATGCATTTGGTTTGATGACATTTTCATGATTATTGCATATTTTATGAATGTGTGAAGTAGAGTAAATTGTAATTTTGACATACCTTGACTGCATAACTTATAACTTGTGTATTTATCAAAATTCAATTTTTTTTTATAGAAAGTAGAATCAAAGCTAGAGGGCATTGTTATATTTTAAAAAAAATTTCTCTTTTCTACTATTTTTCATTGAACGTCAAACTTGGAGGTTTATGTTGGATAAAAAACCTACATTTTATGCACATCAAAAAACATAGACCTAATTAATTCAAAAACTATCAAATCTATATTCATTAGAAATCTTGTTCAAACTACTTGTGTGGTGCAAGAGGACATCTCCCTATTCTTCCATTTAAGTCCCACGCTAGAGCCCCAAAGCCATGAAAACTGTAGATTTCTGTTAGCCTCTACAAATGGCCTCTATTTAGAGGGTTTTGATAGAAAGTAGTTTCAATTGAAACTAATTAGTTTTCATCGAAACTAATTTCTATCAAAAGTACTTTATTAGTTTAACATGGGTATGGGTAAAAACCATAGTAAAATATTCACTAGTTAGTTTTGATTGAAACTAAGTTAGTTTTGATTGAAACTAAGAAAAAAAGGTAGTTTTGATTGAAACTAAGAATGTTTCGATTGAAACAATTAGGTACTTTCTATCTAAAGTACTCGACTGGATCCTCCCACCTCACGGATTTCATGAGGAATTTATTCCTCCAAAAAAGTTTAACCCACTATTGTGGGTTCACCTGTGTCCATATGGTACATGATCCATCTCACTGAAATGCATAGATACCAGCCACTACATCCACCTAGTACATAGGAAAAAATATTGAAAGCATAGATCAGTCTATCGAACCAAGGAAGCTTTAGAACCACCAGGAGATACCACCCCATAATACTAAGTAGGGAGAGACATGTGGACTAGGACCAAGCTTGAAACTGTCTGAAAGTAGTTGCATAGAATGTGCCAAAAGGTGAAGTATCCTTGGTGCAAATCGTCTAGGATGAGGCTTAAACAAGCCAAGCGATGACTATTGCAACACAAGGCATGATGACACAGATGAAATAGATCAAAAAGACATGAGACAAGACCAGTTTAAGAAAAAATCATGTAGGTCTCAACCCAAGAAACTAAGTTTCAGACTGTGTAGAGATGAATGGCAGAAAAATAGACCCGTATCAGAGACCAAATTGGACAAAAGAATAACCGACTGATAGATTTTAGCTTGCTGTTTTGGACAAAGGACTGCAGTTTTGCATGACAAAATGCTATGTCACACGAAGATTCTAACCGTACCGCATGAAGAAATGCTTGCTTCGCACGAATAATGACACCAGTTTTGACAGAATGAAGATTGATAGAAAATGCACTTTTTGCAAAATGTCACGCGATAGTGTGATACGTATCACATGAAGATTTTCACCGACTGATGCAAAGATTGCACAATTTCACGTGAAACTATGCAAATGATGAAAAAAGAATGTTGACAGAATTAGACTGTTAGGACCGGTTTGCATTTCCCAAGATAAATCATGCTATTTTTTGATAGATAGTTCAAGTTACAGATCATTTTTGACATGTTCAAGATTGATAGTTTGTGTGTTTTGATAGTTTCAATTGTTTAAGTGATACACCCACGTAAAACACATTAAGAAGAATGTTTGTAGTACCAAAACAAGCATGTTACAATCCTAGGATAGCCAGGAAAATATCTGTTGAATCCCCACTTGAACCGAAGTTCAGCTACGCTTACTCTTAGTGGATAACTTAGAAGCTTGGAAGCATGGGCTCCTCCTTACATATGCACTCACTTCTCAGGCATACCAAGCTTCAGACCCCAAAGGAATTGCTTCCCAAAGGGTTGTTATCTCTACTAAAACCTGTAAGAATGTGGGGCATCTTAGTCAGTCTCTGACCTTCCGCGCCAATAGATAGAGGGTTTTTGGAAAACTAGAACATCAGTTTGTAGTAAGGTCATCCATTTAGGTGGTTGTGATCAAGTCATTTTCCCAATAAAGGGGGCTCTCCCAATCCGTTCAAAGCAAGGCTTTCACCTTAACGATGTCAGGACTTTAACGCACCACTAGGGTACTGGAGGAGATTTTGGTTGCCACAATGAATTCACACCTGTCTATTGTGACATTAATCAAAATAGAATTTTTTGTATACCGGTTTGGAAGGGCTTGACTTTAGCCTATTACTGGTTGGGCATCCACTCTCACCGTCTATGCTAAAGCTCTCAGGAGGTAGCCACTCTAGAAGAATCACATGAATTTCTCTTACACCCAAGATCCATAAAGGCGAGGGGAGAGGATATGTTCATGTAGTTCTTAGGATTACAATCTAAAAAACACTTCAATCATGCAAGACAATGATTCATTTTAAGCACCAACTGAAGTGTGTTTTAACTACTGAAAATAGATATAAGAAGTTGTGAAAACAGGCAAGGTTTTCGACAAACGTCCTGCAATAAAACCCATTAGTAGTTTGTAATGTCTTTCTTCATATTAGCATCCTACAACAAACTTGTTAGAATTTTATAATGGCTTTCTTTGTCTCAGCGTCCTGCAAACCACTATTATGTTGTTTCAAAAGATAAAATTAGAGAAACACAAATGTCAGAAAATAGCAGATGGTTAGAAAACTGAGGTAAAAATATATCAAACTGAAATCTCTGGTCTAAAATTTTGTGCGATAAAGTATGCTAGATCGTGCGAAGAAGTTTTCTAAGTCATGCGAAGAACTAGAAAGTTTGCGCAAGATGAAAAGAAAGTTCGCGCAAAATTAAAACAGAACTTGTACGGAAGTACGAACAAAATGCAAAAAAATGAAAAATATGAGATGAAATGAGGCCAGAACATAAATGTACGTGCCCCACGGTGGGTGCCAGAAATATATGTGTTAATTTTGGCCTTGTTAATCAACCACACACTTCAACATAGTCCTTCTTCACCAGGTACACACAAGACTGAATATGAGTTATTCATCCTGCCTGCCTGTGTGATTTGACCTGTTGCCTTCTATCCAGATGGGGTTTTTGAAATTGCTCTCAGAACGAGAGGCTCACAACCATGGACCAATCTAAGAATGAAGGATTTATCATGATGAATGCAATACAATGCAAGATTAAGCTAGGAATTGAAAGATGTAAGATGATCTAAGCCATGATGATAAATGCAATTAATCTAGAAATTGAAAACTATATTTTTGCAATAATGAAGTTATTCTATATGAAACATGACAATAATCCAGTATTCTAACAATGCATAAAATTCAGTCGGGAAATCAAGGGTTTTGAATGAAGATTGAGAGTTCTTTTATAGACTCAGAGGTTGTTCAGAATGGAAAGTTTCCTTTTTGAAATAAAACAGATAGAAAAGCCAGTTAAAAACTGAAAGCTTTATTGAAAAGAATTCAATAAATTTTTATCTCTCTGCTTTAGTTGTTTTCTTTCTTTGATTTAATTGTTTTATTTGATTTATCTATTTTTCTCTCTTTAAAGTAGGATTAAAGAGAAATTTCCAATTCTGAACAGAAGAAAGCTTTTTGAGAGATTATCTAATTAATTAAATAAATATGACCTCATAATTGCTTTTTCTCAATTATCTGAATAATTAAATTCAATTATTGAAAATGAGGATATTTATTTAATAATTAAATATTGTTTAATTCCCTTTTCATGTGTCTCAGCTAAAGAGGGTGAATTTAATTTAATTAAAGTGCTAGGACATTATTAATTAAATTAATTCGATCATCAGGTTTGTTTAGCCAATAGATATTTAGGAATTAAATGTAATGTATGATTAATGCAGATTTAGGATTTTCTACATTTGACACTCAGGTCGAGTAGAGTCAGTTAAAACTCATAATTGCCTAGTACAATAGGACTTTGATGATTCATAAGAATGACAAATGGAACAAAATTGGTTAAGGTTGGACGATACCAATTTTGAGGTATTACAATAGGAACACTGAATCAAACTTCCAAGAAACATGGCATGAGGAAGAACGTACAAACAAATATAAAGGATGGTGTCATGAAAGGAACACTCACTTAACAAACATAATGAGGCTAATGTCATGAAAGGAACACTCACTTGACAAAGGTAGATGACAAACAAGGAAAACATCAAACCCCTCCATGGCACTTTATAATATAGTGCGAGTACAATCACGCACAAAATGTGCAGGATCCCAAGTATGCATCAGATGAAACTTTATTTCAATGCATTTGCAAACAAGAAAAGCTACAGAAATAGATGTCTACAATATCAAGGAATGACAGAAAGCTGTAGAAATATGTGTTAAATTCGATCAAATTGTGAGATCATTTTAATTCTTTCAAAATATTCTCAATATATATATATATATATATATATATATATATATGTATGTATGTATGTATGTATGACTTCTCAACTTATCATGTAATGATATATCAATTATATATAAATATCCAATGAAATTGTTGCACAAAATATAATATGTTAATTAAGGTGACTGCACCAAATATTAATATATTAATATATATTGTTGTCGCTATTATATTACTTCACTTTTTGTCGCTGCAATGTTCTAAGTCGCTATTTTTGCTATTTTTTTTCTAACTTGTCGTGGTAGTCCTATATATAATAATGAAAGTCCACCCCGACGAGACATGTCCACGGGTGGACGTGACTCCACTCATGTGAAGTCATGTCCCCTCGTGGACATGCCTCCACGTGGGGACTCCAACATATATACATTGTTTCAACATATCATACGGTCGACAAGGTACTTGTTAAATTTAATATTTTATATGTTTATATATATATAATTAAATAAAATAAATTTATATTTCACATATAAATATTTATATTTCACAAATGATAATAAAAATAAATATTTGTATTTCATAATTAATAAATATTTAATTATTATTATTTTAGTTAATAATTATTTATTACTCTTAATAGTAGTTATCCGACTGAAGCTATAATTCATTAGCACTCCCTCTTAGCTAGGAAGAATAAATACAAGAATAAATATTACCTCAACGTAATATAGAAATTTGAAGGATAGCTCAGATCATAAGATTTCAATCAATTGACATCACATTTGATATCTTGAGTATTGGCCTATCAGAATGTCAACACATGACATTCAGCAAACACTCTGAGTATTGGCCTATCTAAACACCAAAATATAGAATTCACCAAGTACTCAATAAGGTATTGGCCTACAAAATATCAACACATGATATTCACCAAATACCTATCATATATCTATACTAACAACTCATAGACCGTCAATGACATCTAACACTTAGTTGTTGATTTACAAGATATATCTATGCAAACAACTTATAGACCGTCAATTTAATGACATCTAATACTTAGTTGTTGCATTACAAGATGTATCTATACAAACAACTTATAGACCATCAATTATGACATCTAACACTTAGTTGTTGCTTTACAAGATATATATATGCAAACAACTCATAGACCGTCAACTTAATGATATCTAACATTTAGTTGTTGCATTCATTTATTATGATCTGTTTCAACATTATAAATAAAGTATATCATGATTTAAGTTATTTTAATATTGTCACCTTCCAATAACTTCTAACAAGTGATAATCATTTGGAAGTCGTCATTTCCTTATGATGTACACAAGAGGTAGGCCCATTAAAATCATATAGTCGCACACATGAGGACTTTTGAACTCCTTCTGAATATCAATCATCTGATCTCCTCATCAATGATGCTTCAAATGGAGCATCAGATTCCATATGAATCTGACGTCAATTCTCCTTTTCCTACAAGAGCATCCTTAGAAAATATCAGGGTAAATAGTTCATAAAAATAATTTTACATTTAGATTTATACAATAAATATAATACAGTAATTTGGTATACACTTTGAAGTGTTCCACATGATAGAACTCCCTCTTAATCCAATATTTCACAAGTATTATGGATTTAGAATACAACTTTCTCTGATTCCGAATTAGATGTGCAGACTTTGGCAAAAGACGCTTGAATTTTGAGTCTATCTGGCCATTTTTCTACTGAGTGACCATATTTATCACATCTGAAGCATTGCATTTTGAGTAGTCTATATATTTTATTTTCCCTTTGAATTTTGGTTTCTTCCTTTTATCAACTTGAGTTGTGAGAACCTGAACATCTTCATTTAAGGATTATACACAGGTTCCTCTAGATATTAGATTATATTCTTCCTGAATGCAGTCAACTTTTAGTCGATAATATTTTGGAAGTTTTGAGAAAGCACTAACTCCTTGTCTAAATTTTTACCAAGACTTAGGGAGTCGATTTTAAAGACACCATAGTTAACCCTTTACTGTCATAGATGTGACCAATTATTGATAATTGATTTCTTAATTTTGTTATCGTCATAAAATATGAGGTGATAGTCTCTCCCTGTTTCATTCTAATATTAAAGAGTTGATTTTTAAGAGTAAGGATCCTGCTAGTGTTATTGATCTCATACATGCTTTCTAGGGCTTTGAACATTTCATATGCAGAGTCTAATTTTGTTATAATAGGTAGTAGATGATCTTTTACTCCCTCTACCAATAGTTTCATTGCTCTGGCATTGTCCTTTTTCCATTTTCTCTTCTCCTTTTTCTTAATAGATTTAGGAGGATTTTTAACAATAGTCTTTAACTCATTCTTTGTTAGTATAAGAATCATTCATAGTTTCCAAGATTCAAAATTTGAACCACCTTCAAGTTTGTCTTCGAGTCTGATGTCGTTCACCATTTTGTGAATACAAGTCTTCCAAGAGAATATGAATTTATAAGGAATTATGATTTTGATCTCCCTTCAAATTAATCGGATCTTCCTTCAAGCGATTAGACTTTTAATGAAGGAACCTGGCTCTGATACCATGTTAAATTCGATCAGATTGTCAGATCATTTTAATTCTTTTAAAATATTCTTAATTTATATATATATATATATATATGAATTCTCAACTTATCATGTAATGATATATCAATTATATATAAATATCCAGTGAAATTTTTGCACAAAATATAATATATTAATTAAGGTGACTACACCAAATATTAATATATTAATATATGTTTTTGTCGCTATTATATTACTTCACTGTTTGTCACTGCAATGTTCTAAGTCGCTATTTTTGCTATTTTTTCTAACTTGTCGTGGTAGTCTTATATATATAACAATGGGAGTCCACCCCGAGGAGACATGTCCATGGGTGGACATGACTCCACTCCCGTGAAGTCACATCCCCTCATCGACATGCCTCCACGTGGGGACTCCAACATATGTACACTGTTTCAACATAGCATACAGTCGACAAGGTACTTGTTAAATTTAATATCTTATATGTTTATATATATATAATCATAATTAAATTAAATAAATTTACATTTCAAATATAAATATTTATATTTCACAAATGATAATAAAAATAAATATTTATATTTCATAATTAATAAATAAATATTTATTATTATTTTAGTTAATAATTATTTATTAATCTTAATAGTAGTTATCCGACTGAAGCTATAATCCATTAACAACATGAATAACAGCTAGAAAGAAGTCATCCCATGCACAAAAAACAATCCCAGGACCTGAAACATCAAAGATATCCACCAGATTGCAAAAATGCAAAAATATGAGTAAAAAATACTTGGAGTAGAATCTGGGTGTGAGACCCATGCAAGAAGAAAGAGAACAAAACCAGCTTTCTGACGCCATGCGGAAGTCAAAAAATGGAGTTCGGATGAGCAAGATATGGCTCCCAAAGTGCAATAGGAACCCTGACTTTGACTAGAAAAAAACCTAAAAGATAGAAAAATTAGAAAATATAATCCCAAAAAAATCATCCTTCTCTGAAAGAGCTTTCTGGCGATATAAGGAAGTCAAAAGTCGGCCTTCGTTTGCTCCAGATAGAGCGAAAAAACCACAGGCTGCTCATTATGAAAAAACAAGTTGTATGACAGTTTTGTGGTTGTCAAATTTAACCACGCTCTCTGACCCACGGCTACTGACATGACTGCCTACACATGAAGGCCTACCAACACATGCAGGCATCCTTTCCAAAAGGTACCCACCTTTTAAAAAAAATTTAAAAAAAAAAACTTTACAAAAGCTTTTTATAAAAAACTTTACAAAAGCATTTTTTTTTCAACCTCTGCCTCAATTTCTGTGCCCAAAAAATGGGCATATTAAAAAAAAAAATTTCCTCAAAATGCAACTTCGGCCAAAATGGTCGTGCCTTATATGGAAATAGGGGTTTTTTAGTGTTTTAAGCATATCCGCGAGGTCCGTTTGTGCTCAAAGTACTCCGAACAAAAACAACCCCTCCAGATCCACACAAACAAATGCAGAAAAACCTTGAAACCCTCGTAGCTCCAAAAAATTCAAAAACTCAGGAATGGGCAGCAGCAACAAGGCTCTGATAACATGTCAGAATTCAAAGAATTCATAAGCCAAGATCATCTACATGCAAAATAACCTTTTACAAAAGCAAAGTTTGAAGACAAAAATGTTCTGAAAGACAAAATATTCATTCAGAGAGGGAATGAAAAATACAAAGAGATCAAACCTTATGAAGGTGATCGAAACCCTAAAAGGAAAATCCTAAAGGGGAAAAAATATAGGTTGCATAATAATAATTAATAAAAGAATTAATTATTATACGCCTAAGGTTTAGCTTAAGTGAAATTGAGATAATAAGTGACTTAATAATTAAATTAATATGATTTAATTAATAAGTGGAATCACTTTATTACTCTAACAGTCCATACATCATTTGGAGTCATAGTAGATTCAACCTGAAAGAGAAGATCAAGAGATAGAGACATGCATAGAGTACCATATGCTTCATCACATTTGTTAAACCACTTAGGAATTTTTACAAGCAATGATCATTCAATTTCAATACCCATAGTTACTCTAAATAACGCTAAATTCTTAAGATAGATTGTCATTTTAGACTTCCACTAATAGTAGATATAGGCTGTGAGTAATGGTATTGTTGAGTGATCAATTTTAGTGCAGAAAAAAAGATAGTTGTGTGAAAAAGAAGAGAGATAAATAAAATAGAAGGAGACTACACGAGACCACATGAGACCATCCCCCTTTCCCTACATCAAAAAATGCCCCCAGATATTACAAGTTTGCACTTTATAATTCAGTGCGTTTACAAAGCTTTTTTCCAAGTTACAATCCTCAATAGGCTCACAATGACCAAAATTACTATTTCTAATACAAAATTATCTAGAGATAAAATATGGAAAAAAAATGAGCCCTATAGATGTGTAGTTCTCTTCACCACCTTTTCGACGATATCTCATTTTTTTAAAAATGGATCACTGGAGTGAAAGTTATGGCCAAATGAAGAAATAACTTCAACCTGAAAAAAATTGGGTAAACAACAAAATATCTGATCCAAACCTCCTTTAAAGTGAAGAGATCATCTCTAGATTTCCATCGATATCTCATTTGAAAAGTTTCGACACTGTATGTGCCCAAATGAAGCTCTAGAGTTACAGAATGCAGGATTAGACATGTACAATCATGAAAATTTGCAAAGTATGATCAATCTAGCCACTAAAATGCAAAATTAATTTTACCATTGGAACATTAAAGAAATTCTAGCCCAAATCAAAATAAATTTCTCAAAAAAAAGATCAAAATTGAGGAAGATATGAGTCTTTGAAGATGAACAACAAAATAGAAAACTCGAATGGTGAAGGCAAAATTTTCAAACTAGATGACAATGTCAGCAAACCAGGAGATTAAATTTGACAGTCGTATGGGAATCACCACAATGAAACAATCTTCCTTGTTTTGATGATTGGATGGCTGTCAATTTTTAAACTGTGTTAGAGGTGGTTGGGCAACAACACTAGCAGCCAAGCGGCAGGGGCGGTGTCGGTCAGGCAGTGGTGGCAGTGTCAGTCAGGTTGTGGTGTTGGCCAAATGGTGGTGTCGTCCAAGTGGCATTGTTATCCTGGCAGTGGCCAGCTGGGCGGTGGTTGGCGGTTAACTAGAGGTCTGCTAAGGTGGGCTGAGGCATGTTCGCAACACTTTTTATTTTTTTTTAATTTTTAAATTGCCTCGTTCTGTGTGTAGAAGGGGTGAATAGCCTATATGGGCAATTTTTTTTGCCTCAAAAGCTCCCAACACTAAAATGGGGCAATTTTATATCAAACTTTGTCTGCAAGGCCTTCTGAACACAATGGCAGGGTCCTTTTGGCCTAAAAATGCTCTGTTTGCAAGTTGTCTTCCAGATCTGACCTACAAACTCCAACTTTCAAAATTTTACAAATGATCTCCAAATTGGATGAAACAAAAGCCAATCTTGAATTTCTCTAGTCTTCTGGACACAATGGTTCAGTCAGAAATTCTCTCTGAATTTTTCAAAGCACTGTAATCAATAGACAAAAAAATGCACAAAGAGACTTATTGGATCTTCATAAATATTTGTTGTTCTCCAGATTGTACAAAACAGGAGAGAAATTAGAAACAATATTTTACAAGATCTCTAATTCATCTAAAATTTCAAAAATTGCTCTGATAGCATGTTAGAATCTGCTAAAAATAGACATAACCCAGAATCCAATTGAAAGTGTTAGATCAATAATTGGAAATAAAACAAGCAGAATAACATTATTAGACAAACCTGATGTATATGCTCAAAGGCATAACAACATGAAGGGAAATATCTATTATGCTATACTATAATATCCTATATATCTCCAATATGTACAAAATACATGCAAGCTAGCCTGTTTATATAGGCAAGAGATTATAGGAGGCATGGAAAAGGTTGAGACAAGTGTCTAAACCTAGAGGAAGTAGATTCTTGATGGAACTCAACAACATCCTCTAAAAGAGTAGAGTCCAAATTGGACTCAACCATATATTCAAAGTTAGAGTTCAAGTAGGACTCAACAATATCAAAGGAGGAGTTGGAGTCAAAGTATAACTCAACACTATCCAAATAAATAAAATCCTTGTAATAAATAATCTCACCTAACTTAAGTTAAGAGTGAAATGGAAAAGAACCATTTACTTTAACAGAACACAACCCAGTTTGGATAGTTGATGGATTTGGAAGCCCTCCTGTGCAACACAAGTGGTTGGTTATTGGAAACCTTTGTTAAGTTGTTCCATTTTGACTCTTGATGCTTTGTATGATGGGTTTTTTTTTAAGTACTTCCTTTGTAAATGTGTCCTAAATGGGGCTAGAAAGTGAGGACAGTCACCTTTACTATCTTTTGTTCCAAAATATGGATCCTCTTGACTTTTGATATGTTATTTGAATAAATGAAAGGAGTTCAAAAGTATATTTGATCAGTGCCTAAGGTCTATGCTGGAAGGGTTGTTTGGTAGGGACACCTGAGTTAAGCTACCAGACATAGTTGGCATCCCTATATATATGATATTAAATGACGTATCAGAATTGTAAAAGTGGTCATCTTGTGTTGTTTGGTTTCTCTCCATACTACATAAATTCTCTTTGATAGTCTTCAAGAAGTTCTTCGGTCTAGTGTGAAGTTGCTCTCTTTTGGTCCCAAGGTGACTATCCATTCCATCAACTTATAAATGGTGTTGTGGATCCACATATGTGCCACTTTATTGAACTATCTCTAATAAATTTTTTATGAGTTCCATTTTTCCTTGTGACTCTACATCATAGACTACTCCAGAACGAAGTGACCCTCAAGGTGCACTAAGCATAAAAATTAGCAAAATTTCACAAGCTATTTCTCAAAGCTCATGAAAAATATTAGAAAACTATCAGGTACTACAAGATCATGTTTACGCTTCCCACAAAAACCTCTCCCATTTTTGGGAGATTCAAAACCGTTTGAAATTTGAAAGCCAATCTTGATCATTGCCAGAACTTACACTATGACCTAGTTGAAGGTTGAAACTATGTGTATATTTCAAATGGTTCATCATGGCCTCAAACCATCTGTACCAACAACTCTGTCTAGTTGGTTAAAAAATAGGAACACCCTTGTTTAGCTCCCCAAGTTTCTCAGACATTTCAAACCACTCTAGACCGAAGTGACCCTCAAGGTGCACTAAACACAAAAATTGATGAACTTTGATGGGTTGTTTCTCAGAGATCATGCAATGTATTAGTGAACCATTAGGTGCTACAAGATTGTGTTGCCACTTCCCAAAAAACCTCTCCTGATTTCAAGAGATTTGACCCTGTTTAAAATTGGCAAGCTAATCTCGGTCATTGCCAGAACTTGCACTATGACCCAATTGAAAGTTGTAACTATATGTATCTTTCAAATGGTTCTCCATGGCTTCAAATTATTGAATTCAATAGCTCTGTTTGTTGGGTAAATGTGACAAACACCCTTGTTCGGATCCCCAAGTCACTCGAACATTTTAGGCCACTCTGAACTAAAGTGACCCTCAAGGTGCACTAAGTACAAAAATTAGAAATATTTGACATGTCATTTCTTGGAGCTGGTGTGACGTATCAACAAAATTCTAGGTGATACAAGATCATATTTCTATTTCCCACAAACCTCTCTCTCGATTTTGGGAGATTCAATGCCATTTGAAATTGGTAACCTAATCATGGTTGTTGCAACTATGCATATCTTTCAAATAGTTTATCATGACTTCAAACTGTCTATGCCAACAATTGTAGTTGGCTAGCTAAATGCCAGGAATACCCTTTTTCAAATCCCCAATTCACTTGAACATTATGGACCACTACGGATTGAAGTGACCCTCAAAGTGCACTAAGCACAAAAATCGGCGAACTTTGATGGGCTATTTCTCAAAGCCCATGCAATGTATTAACAAATTGTTAGATGCTATAGGATTTTGTTTCCACTACCCACAAAAACCTCTCACTTTTGGGAGATTCAACCCTGTTTGAAATTGGCAAGCTAATCTTGGTCATTGCCAGAACTTGCAATGTGACATAGTTGAAAGTTGCAACTGTGTATCTTTCAAATGGTTCGTCATGTTCTCAAACCATTTGTGCCAATAGCTCTAGTTGGCTTCATAAACATTAGGAAAACCCTTATTCAGCTACCCAAGTCGCTCAAACATTCCAAACCACTCTGGACCGAAGTGACCCTCAAGGTGCACTAAGAACAAAAATAAAAGAAACTTTGACATACCATATGTTGGAGCTCATGCAACGTATTAGAAAATAGTTAGGTTCTATAGGATTGTGTTTCCTCTTCCCACAAAAATCTCTCTCGGTTTTGAGAAATTCAACCCCATTTGAAATTGGCAATCCAATCTCAATCGTTGCTAGAACTTGCAATGTGACCTAGTTGAAAGGTGAAACTATGCATATCTTTCAAACGGTTCATCATATCCTCAAACTGTCGATGCCAAAATCTCTAATTGGCCTAGTAAATGCAAGGAACACCCTCATTCAACTCCCCAAGTCTCTCTAACATTTTCAACCACTCTGGACCGAAGTGACCCTTAAGATATACTAAGCACAAAAATTGACAAACTTTGAGGGTCTGTTTGTCAGAGCAAGTGTGACATATCAGTGAACCATCAGGTGTTACATTATCATGTTACTGCTTCCCACAAAATTTCTCTCATTTTTGGGATATTTGACCCAATTTGAAATTGGCAAGCCAATCTTGGTCGTTGCCAGAACTTGCAATGTGACCCAGTTGAAAGTTGCAACTGTGCATATCTTTCAAACAGTTCATCGTGGGCCTGAATCATCTATTCCATAAACTCCATTTGGCTAGGTAAAATCTAGGACAATCCTCATTCCTCTCCCCAAGTCGCTCAAACATTTTGGACCACTCCGGACCGAAGTGATCCTCAAGGTGCACTAAGCATAAAAATTGGCAAACTTTGACAAGCCATTTCTCAGAGCTCGCAAAACGTATCAAAAAAATGTCAAATGCTACATGATTGTGTTTCCACTTCCCAAAAACACCTCTCTCAGTTTTGAAATATTTAACCCCATTCATAATTGCCAACCATGTCTCGTTTCTTGCCAAATCTTGCAATGTCCCTTAGATGAAAATTAATACATTACTTGTATTTTAAATGCTTCATCCTGGTCTCGAACCATCTGGACCAACACCTTTGGTTGGGAAATTAAATGGTAGGAACAACCTTGTTAGAATTTGCAACTTGTTCAAACATACTGGACCACATCGTACCGTTGTGTCCCTTAAGATGCATGTTACATTATTTTCTTCTCCAGGTGAAAATAATCCACCTAGGTCATGGTTAGTCATTTTGAGAGGTTTAGGAACTAAATGAAGGTGGAATCTTTAGTTTGGAGGAAAATTAAACATGTTCCAAGTGTTGATTCAGTTTGCAGATCTTGTTTGAGGGTAGTCTCTTTGTAAAAGAGACCAAATTGCCCCCCAAAAACTATGACCAGTCAAAAGATGACCAATCTGTGTCAAAGGGCCCCATGCCAAGTTTTACATATGTTAAAAAACTTTCAAAATGATGTTTGAAAAGGGTATTTTTTTGGTCTATGGCCAAAGGCTAGGAAGTTATCGTAAAAAAACCCTCTGAAGAGGGCTACAAGGCCTAATTGTCACTTTGAAGCAAATTGTACAAAATGGTTTGATGGGTTTGTGTCAATGGTGGTTTTGAGTGGATTAAGGTCTTTTGAGATTGTAAAAATCATAAATTTCATGGCCCAGGCCTGTGTAAGGTTTTTTTCCATATTTGGCTCAAGTTGCCTAGTTGGTGTCTACAAAGAAAATGGTGTAGAATGTTGTGTTGGGTCTGTATGATTGGTTCAATTAGTTTCTAAAGAGAAAGGGTTATATATATATATATATATATATATATATATATATATATATATATATACTTCAAATGACATATCTTAATATATGTTAAATGTTAAAAGCTCACAAATGTTGAAATTATTTACTATCAGTAATTCATAATTGCCTTTATTTTTATTTAATTATTAGTGTAGAAACCTAAAAAATGTCGACATGAAATTAGAAAATTATATTAATTAAATAGATATATTTATTTAATTAATTAATTGATTAACCTCTTCCTTTATTATTGTAATTAATATTCCTATTTATTTATCTAATTCACTAAGCCTTTTCTATCCGATGATGAAATAAATTTCCATTTATTTAATTACGCATTTACCATCTTCCATTTCTACTATTTATGGAATAAATGACTTTAGCTATTTTAGAAATTCACTAATACTCTTTTGTTCAATCCTACCAATCATATTCACTTACATTTCCAAAAATTTTGAGCTTGTGACAAATGACACTTGTCTCTTCATTTGAAATTTATACCTTCACATGTCAAGATATTGTGAAAATTCAATATCCTCTACCTGCCACTCCATCTCACCCACTCATTCACTTATGCTTCTTAATCTCATTATTTGCTACATTATCCTAATCTACCCTTTAATATTAGTCATTCATATTTTAAACTTTTAATCTTAACCCTTGAATTTTGTGAGGAATTCTATCAAAGAACATCTTTCCTCCTCATTTGGTTAATTACAATTGTAATCAATGAAGGGAGAGAAGAGGATTATGATCAATCAATCAATCAAGATAAATGTAGCTATCTTGTGATTAAGGAGAACTCGTGTCAACTTTATACCCTCTTTCCATCTTGGTATCCTCTTTCTATCATATTGCTCTCACCATCATCATCTTCATACAACCATATCTCCATTCTTTCATAGCCTTTTGTGTATGTGCTAACAAACTTGGGAGCACCAATGTTACCATACAAGATCTTGAAGGAGAGGATGAAAATGAAATCAACCATAACATAAAGGTGATTTGGTATATTTGTTTTTTCTTTTATGAAGTGTTCCATTGATAGCATGTTTGTCAGTTTTGTGAACCTGGGGCCTATAATTGGGCTTGTTAGGGTTCACAAATAGGTTGTCAATTTCAATCATCATCATTTAGGTAAACCAATTATATTAGAGAGGTATTTCAAAACTCCATCTTCTATATTTCATCATTAAATTGAATTTGATATACAACAATAATATTATAATTTATCATTCTCAACACTCCATAACTGCTTACTTTCATTACCAAATTGAAAATTTTTATAAAAAAACTCTTTCTTCTAAATTTAATATCCAAAACAAATATTAAAATGTATCATTCTCAACTCTATTTAACTCCTTAATTCTATGCATTTGACTCACCCAAATTCATGTACAAGAGATTGTATTCCCTTATAAGACTAGCATTAACCCTTATATGCCAACACCTCATATTCAATAACCATATCTATACCAAGAAAAAGAGATAATTCATCATTGATCAAATATGGGTAAAGACCTAACATTGCAAAATTTGATTTATAAATTTTAAAGTTGTTAAAAAAATTAATTAGGTTGTTTGAACTATTTCAATTTTCTTATGGATATATCTTTAAATCCGTAGGACTCATAATCCTTGTCTTAGTGAATTGTGGGGAGCTTCTAAAAGAACAAGGCCCTAAATTTTTATGCTCTATTCAAACATGATATAATCTTTGACTTTTCAGTTATAGCCAATTTTGAGAACTTTGCTAATTTTGGAAATGCCAATATTATAAGACCAACTTTGACCTAGAAGAATAGTGAGGTATGTTTAGAAGAGTCACAAAAATACCTCTAGCTATTGAATTTGAGTTTTAATTTAACGACTCCTTGTTATGTGGGCATGCTAATTTATACCCACTAATATAAAGAAAATGTCTTGTAGAACTTATGATGTCATTTCACCTAGATATCCAATTGTCCCCATTGATGGTGTATGGCTTTAAATTCAAAACATTAGTGTTTAGTATATTATATTACATTTTTCACCTCTTCTCTTCTTTTAAATAGTAAGTAGGAGATGTTATATCTCCAGTTTAATTAGTTGTATATCTCTTGTGTATAGTTATATTTCTACTACAAAATGGAAAGTTCATTGAATAAAATATAAAAGAATTTACCATTTTATAGGGTATCACTTTAGAATAAAGACTTTAATTCCTTCATGACTTACATAAAATATAGATTAAAATCATAATCGTGACCCTTACGCACCTTCATTACAAGGTCTTACTAGGTCTATCTTTTGTTAAGGTATTTTATAGGGAGAAGACACGAGGATAAGTTAAAGATTCATAGGAGATGAAATTGGTTCTCAATAACTAGGAACCTATTAAAAAATACATGAAGAGTAAGATAGGCTACATCAAATGGTTTCATATATCTATGATGTTTAGACAAAAAGTTACGATATGAATGCGGTCGTCTAACAATTGAAATGCTAGTCCTCGTGCTTATGAGAAGATGGAAATATTGTTTCTAGCTATGTGTGGGAGAACAAGAAATATCGATGAAAAACATGCATTTACTAGATATGAACATTGTTTAAGAGGACACAAGCTAAAGTAGGAATAGGCTATCTTTATGTGCTACGATCACCCTTTGTTCATCTATCATGATAGTGACAACAATTTTTATAGTTACTTATACTCAGAAAATAAATATTAAATAGCTACCTTGAGATTATTTTTAATATTGAAAAGCATGGCCATATCTTGTTTTCTATGAATGTTCATCAAATTTTTTTCCTACATAGGAAAAATAGAGTTTGAATGAAAAATGAATCTAGGCATTTTGGAATTTACGTTTTCTCCCTGGAATGCTTTGTTGCACGTCTTCTTTTCTTAGGTTTCTCTTTCATAAACAAGAAACTAGTTTATGTGCTGGATTAGAAAGAATATCCATTAAAAGTGCTTCATGGTGGTGGTTATAATGGTGAGTCGTTATACAAAAGGTATTGTTTTGTCAGATAGTTCTTTTGAAGCATCATTCTCTATTTGAGTACTTTGCCTAATGCACAAAACATATTTGTGGAAGAAATAATTGAGGTTCAAAAAATAGCTCTGTTTGGTTGCAAGAATTAGAAAATGTTGGATTTGATCTAATGTTGGATTTGGTCATTTCAGGAAGTTTTTAATCCGGTTTTTCATTTCCAAAATATAGTTGGAACTGTTTGGTTGACCTGAAAGATGAATGAGAAGATGTATTTTTTGCGTTTGGTTCCACAAATTTGGAAATGGAATTGGAATTTGAGTAAGTCTTTTTTTTTAATTTTAAAATTTTTAAATATTTTTGAATCTATTAATTATTTATTTGTTTCATTTTTTTGAATAAGGTTAATTGTTTTTTTCTATCGGAGGCCTAGGCCAAAATTTATTAATTATCCAACAAAAATTACATCCCCATTCAGTATGGGCGCTGGTAGGAAAGAATGGGGTCAAGAAAACCTCCAACCTTGCCCAGGACCTTGGTCCAAAAGATATATAGAAGAATGAAAGGGAATTTCCTTTTATTTTATTTTATTTCAAGAGGATGCGCTTAAATACAAATTTGACTTCCCTTTTTAGGGGCTGAAATTATTGATTTCATTATATTTCCTTCTTGTTGATGTCATTTTGGCGTATGGCATACTCTCTTCACATTAAATTTCTTGATATGTAGACGAGGCTTCCCTTTCGGGAGTCCTATATATATCTGTTACCTGCATCACCTCTAACCTTTGCTAAGATTATTTTCAGTCTATGCCTCATAACTTAATTGTACAAACACATATGTATCCAAAAATTTACACTTTCCTCCTTATCTTTTCGGTAATAATAAAGTTCCTAGCTTGTTTATTTTTAGAAAGAAATTTGTTTTTGCACAATTATCCAAACTATAAGCGTATTTATAATCTATGTTTATTGATAACAGCTTGTCCTATCTACTTGCCTTGATGACTTTATTTTTGTTTTTTCGCCAATCCTTACCATGTAATGATCCTATGGTGATTCGCTCAATACTAACTTCCGCTTGATTAAGAAAGCATGTTGATTATGATTGTAATATGGGAGAGCTGCCTTTGTGTACCTGGGTTTAGTTGTTATCATGGAGACCTTGTTTGGTGTTTTAGATAAATTTCATTATTTTTATTGATCTAACTTTCGCTTGAATAAGAAGGCATGTTAATTATTATTTTGATATGGGAGATTCACCTTGCATTCCTAGGTTTTTTTATTATCACGAGGGCCTTGTCTTAGTTTATTTACATTATTTTTGTTGATTTAACTTTTCAATTTTTTGGAATGGTAGAAATTATTCCTTTATGGTTGATATGAGGTGATAGTCAGTTGACTAATTGCCCCTTGAGGTTTTTTCCATTCTTTTATTAATAGGTGTTATTGATATCTAAATGTTAGCATTCTAGATAGCTTGCTTACATATACAGAATTGGTTGTGATAATTGAGATTTAAGGACTCATGTATATCTTCTTTGTTTAGTTTTGAGAATTAGTCCTTGTTTGCTTCTATGACTATGGTTTCAAATTTTTTTGTTTATATTTTCTGTGTTAATGTAAATATGGTTATCTACTATATATATATATATATATATATATATATAT
>MU226331.1:516219-550146 GCA_018584345.1 Thuja plicata | reverse complement strand
ATTGAATTCTTTTCAATAAAGCTTTCTATTTTTAATTGGTTTTTCTAGTTGTTTTATTTTAAAACAGGAAAGTTTCTATTCTGATCTTCTCAGGGTTTATAAAAGAACCCTCTTTCTTCATTCAAACTCTCTAAAAAATTTACTCAAAATTGCATTGTTAGAATATAGAATTGTTGTCTCATTTTGCTAATATCATATAGATTAAACTCATATTGCAAATAAGATAGTTTCAATTTCTAGATTAAATTGCATTGAAATCATGTCTTAGTTTAGTATCTCATATTTCAATTCATTAGCATAATCTTTGCATTTGCATAGCATTTATCATGTCAAATCCTTCATTCTTAGATGGTCCATAGTTGTGAGGCCCTCGTCCTGAGAGCAAATTTCAAAACTCCATCTAGATAGAAGGCAACAGGTCGAATCACTCAGACAAGCAGGATGAATAACTCATATTTAGTCTTGTTTGTACCTGGTGAAGAAGGACTATGTTGAAGTGTGTGGTTGATTGAGAAGGCCAAAATTAACACATACACTACTAAGACTAAGGCATACAAATGCTTGAATTCTAACACTAACAAAATTGTGGAAAGTGAAAATGTTAGAATTGATGAATATGTAGAGAGAAATGAAGTTGAAAGCATGATTGAGCCTGAAAGTTACATATCATTCACTTATCCTGAAGAGGAGGATTCTAACGAAACTTAAAATGGGGTTGCCAAACAACAGTTCACACCTGCCGAGACACAGAATGAAATTGTTGGGAAACAAGAGGTGACTTCCGAGCTATGTGATGGAGATGCCAAGTCACAGTTTCACCCTGAACTGAACATGAATGATCAAACTGAAGATGAGAAAGAGCCTACTTTGGGAAAATACAGGAGAAGGCACCATAAACCTGATCAAATCATAGGAGCAAAGAATTATGCAGTTATGACAAGAAGCAAATTAAGAGAAGACACATGTTTGCTATGTGATTTTGAGCCTAAGATAGTGAAAGACGCTTTAGACAATGAAGACTGGATTCAAGCCATGAATGAAGAGATAGACCAGATAGAAAAGAAAAAGACATGGACACTTGTACCGAGGCCTGACAACAAAAATGTAATTGGTACTAAATAGGTATTCAGAAACAAACTGAATGAACATGGAGACGTAACAAGGAATAAAGAAAGACTGGTATGCAAAGGTTATGCATAAGAGGAAGGAATTGACTATGGAGAAACATTTTCCCGAGTTGCAAGATTGGAGGGTGTAAGAACTCTACTTGCATATGCAGCCTACAAAGGATTTAAAGTTTATCAAGTGGATGTGAAGTCAACATTTCTAAATGGGATATTAGAAGAGGAAGTATATATTGAACAAGCTGATGGATTTGTTGACCCAAGCAAGAGGAACATGGTTTGTAGATTGCACAAGGCATTATAGGGACTAAAAAAAGCACCCAAAGCATGGTATGAAAGATTGCACAATTATCTGATGAAGATTGGATTTGCAAGAACAAATGACAACAACAATCTGTATTTCAAGACAGAGCAAGATAAAGAAATTTTATTGGCTGAAATTGTTTTTGATGACATCATGTTCAGTGGACAAGATATGATATTCAAAGCATTTTCAAAAGAAATGCAAACTGAATTTGAAATGTCTATGTTTGGTGAGATAAAATTCTTTGTTGGTTTACAAATACATCAAATGAAGAATGGTATCTATATTACTCAATAAAAATATCTCAAGGAGATACGGAAAACCTTTAGTATGGAAGATTCAATACCAGTGAGTACACCCATGGCTACTAGACAGAAGTTGACAAAGAATGATGATACAAAAGAGGTAAATCAAACACTGTACAGATCAATGATTGGTAAGCTACAATATGTTGTACACAGTAGACCTAATATTGCATTAGTAGTTGGAATTGTTGCTAGATTTTTTGCTAATCCAAAAGAGACACATATAATGGTAGTGAAAAGAATTCTGAGATATTTGAAAGCTACAAAAGATTATGGCCTATATTACAAAAGGAATGACAAGTTTGAACTCATAGTCTATACTGATTCTGACTGGGTTGGAAATGTAGATGATAGAAAAAGCACCATAGGAGGAGCATTTCTTTTGGGAAAGAGATTAATTTCCTAGACAAGAAAGAAACATAATTGCACCTCGCAATCTAGAGCTGAAGCCGAGTATGTGGTAGCAGCAGTTAATTGTTCAAACATTGTTTGGTTGAAGATACTATTGAAAGGTATGAAGGAGGAGATCACAGAACCATTTGTCATATATTGTGATAACACGAGTGCCATTAATATTTCTAAAAATCCTATAATGCACTCTAAGACAAAACATATAGCTATCAAGTATCATTACATGAGGGAGCTAGTTTAGAAGAAGGAAGTGAGACTGGAATATGTGAAAAATAAGGAACAGTTGGCAGACATATTTACAAAAGAATTACCAAAGGATGCTCATGAGTATCTAAGAGGTAAATTGAGGGTAATTCCCATAGAAGAGGCTAATTAAGTTCTGAATGATACTGTTGCATCAAATGTTTTAATCAGAACACTTGACACATTGATGCATAGTGAGTCACATTTTTAGTATGCTTCCTAAAAACTGTGAATTTGAAGACAAAAACAGAAAAGAAGATCAATCATAAATAAAGATGACAGGAACAACATGATACAAAGATTAGAACAATATGAATCTGCATAATGAAGATGTCAACATCTTTGGCATTGTTGTCAAAGAGGGAGATTACTGCTAAAACAAAAGGAGGGAGAAGATTGATAAAAACAACTGAAATAGGGAGCTAAACAGACACATAAAGATATTAGTGTGATTACAGACACAGAGGGAGTAATATTTTATAGATGAGAATCAGAATGAAGCTAAATACATTAATGAAAATTTGTTCATACAAGGAACATAGGTACTTTTTGGATTATATGGTAACTACGGTTGAAATTTGTTGTTTTATTATTTAGTGTTGCCATCAATGTCAAAGAGGGAGATTGTTGGAAAGACTGCTACAATGTAGATAATTGTTATTTTTTCATTGACGTAAAACCTTACTTGGTAAGACTATTGTTGTATGTTTGAATACCATATCTATTGATTGATGAAGATTTTAAGAATGGGATAACAAGAGGACCAAGGAAATGGTTGAGTTGTGAGTATACACCAGGGTACTTGATCATTTGGCACTTTGACAAAGTGATATGTTGTTTATCTTTCACTAATAGTTCACTTGAAGGTCGATGCCGAGCAAAGAAAAGTCGATGCCGAGAAAAGTGAAAGGCGATGCTGAGCAAAGCAAAGATGATGCTGAGCAACAGTGAAATGTCGAGGGAGATAGAGAAAAGCCGAGCAACAATATTTTATTAATTGATGAGATTTGAGGTCTCTGGATGACAAAGTTGATTTTATTGGGATATGCATTGCTAATTAAGATTGGTCCACACTCATTTAATGCATGGGAAACCATTATTAACACATGGATTCAATGTTTAATTAATGACTGTATTGGAGAAGCAAATAAAATGCAATGATGGAAAGATCTGTTGGATCAGACCTAACCTAAGATCTATGATCTTGATTAAGTGAAAAAGGATCTATCTAACCTAGATGAAGAGGTATATTAGAACCTACAGAGGTTATTGTTATTATATCCAAGTAAAGCGAAGTTGTATGCAAGAGTATTGCATGGTTAATTGACTTATTGGAAAAACCTAGTAGAGAAGGCTGAGCAGAGAAGTAGAGAGAGATTGCTTGATGGATTTCCAAGCAGATATGAAGTTTGAGATGAAAATGGAGGCCACTCAGTAAAATAGAATTAAAGCTGAAACTAGATCTGGATTTGCAAATTAAGTTGTATGTATCACTAGATCACACCTATTGATTACTCTTTAACCATTGTATCAGTTCAAATCCTTTAACCAAGTTGACCTAATAGTCATTATATAAATCATTTGAACAAGGTGACATTCAAATTGGAATGTTCTAAGTCCTCTGAAAAGGCCACTCCTGACAGGGTGATTTAATCCTTTAACCAGGTCACATTTGACAGTGTGTTTTGTAACCTTTAATAGGGTTGGCTCCTAATAGGGCATCACTTCAGAAGAGTGAAATTTTGGTTCCATGTTACTAGTGGTTTTCCCCATATTGGGTTTCCACGTTAAATCATGGTGTTAAAATGTGTGAATGTTTATGTTGTGTTTTACTGTTAAGTTTTTGCAAGCTTATTTCATTAATACAGTAAACTGCACACTTTTGTTAATTGCTGCCGAGCAGATCTGAGTTGTTAATTTGGTATAAAGTTTTTTATGGGCACATCTGGACCTGAGGATAACTGATTCACCCCCCTCTCAGTTATTCTAAATTCATTCTAACATAATTATCCATTAATGTATATTTGTATGTATTTGAGTAAGTGCATTCACTCTTTATTGTCTTGTATATTTACTTATATATACACTTTACATTGGCATATCTTGTTAGTTTGCCTATTTAGTTGCTTTCCTACAAGCCTTTGCTATTATTGACTTCATTATGTTAGTGTCTGTGGTTTTCTTTATAGATATATCTTTTAGTATTTAAGAATGAGTGTAATTAGATCGATCTTTATGCAATTTTTGATATCTATTTCTGAGTATCAATATGCATTTACCCAAATTGATTTATTTCTTAGTTCTGTTTCTCTTTGTAATTATAGTAAACAAGTATCTATTATAGTTAAATTGTCATTGTTGCTACACATTAAAAGCCATTGAAGTTTTCACATCTATTTGAAATGGCTATTTGGATCTACTACTAATAATAGTTTGTATTATATGTAATAGACTTACAAAAAAACTTGTATTGCCAGCCACCCTGTACATACATATGCTTACAAACCTATCCTTCCATGGGCTAAACTAGAGAAGTCTGTAGAGAGAGAAGTATAACTAGAATTTAAATGAAAATAAAAGTTGAATGCACTGTCTATCCTAATATCGGAGGCCAAATATGAAAAGCAAAATGGCCAATGATAAACTTACTAGCCTATATACAACCATCCAATAAGGTGTAGCTACTAACTATCCATCAAAACAAGAAGGCTCAATGATCATGATGTCCTCATCCGACTCAGAGTCAACATCCATGAGAGCTTCCCCACCATCATGCATCCAGTGTTTGGAACCATTTGGCCTTGAGGTCTTCCTCAGGAAAGGAAGGCGAATAGTGAAGAGCTGACAGTCATGGAGTGAAATGGTTGGGGAGACTTCCACCCCAACAAAGGAAAATAAGGTCACCCCCTAGTTACTACAATCCTTAGTGATGTCCTGCCACCTAAGGAGGAAGAACAAGTATTTGACCATGTCGGGCCACAGGGCTTCAAATGTCGCAGTGTCTTTGATGTATACAATAGGCCTCCTTCGTACCTTAATTTTTTTGAGACTCCCAACCGGCCAGTTCATATAATCCTCTAGATGTGGGATCTCAAGCTGGTTGTTTACGCTTTCCACTGCATTGTCCAACCCTTTTAACCATGTATTGTCAAATAGGACAACGCATATCTTCTTAATGTCCCAAAATTTAATCTTTTCCCTGAACGCAATGGCAATGAGAGTACCTATCACATCATTGTTCGTCCTCCAATTTCTATTGTAATCCAACTCCCTTTCACCGATCACCTTCTTGACTGCAAGTCTCGATATATCATCTACCTTTCTCAATATGCCACCCCATCTCTCGGGTTTGACCTTTCCTAAGAAGGCCATAGTTCTTATTTCATGTTTGTGGTGTAATGAGATGGTGGTTTCCATCCTTACGCAAGCAGGGGAGAAGTAAATTATGTGGGTTTTAGGGTTGATTTCTTCACAAGGAGAAGCTATTTGCCAAAGTCGAAGCCTCAAGATATTTCTAGTAGAGGTAAGTACCTTCCAGATTCATCTAGCCATCTAGCCTGGCATAATCATTATGATGTGTGGGTGTAACATATACACCCATCGTGGTTTTTAGTATCTACTTTGGGGTTTTCCAGGTCCCTAATTTTGGGGAGGAAATAAAGGAGGGGAATTGAGGTGCAAACTACAAGATGGGGGGATTTATGCAATTTTTTGGATACGGTCAGTTGAATATTGCTTTATACATCCTTATGGTGTCCATCAATAAAATGAGGGCATATAATGAACGATAAGCTCTAACCTATGGATCTTATGACAGGGTCTTATGCCAACATAATGAAGAAAAATCTTTGAGCTAGTGCCTACTCCTGCAGTTCTCTCAATGTTTAAACCATATAGTTTAGTTGTTTTGACGAATACGGGGGATGAGAAATACATCCTAAAATTTGGAAGAAATTCTTCAAAATTTTATTTTTATATGTATATTTAAGTCAGGCTTTCAAGGAGTAGATTAACTATTCTGTATATTATAGATTTCCTGCCTATATCTAACTATGTCTACCAGTTTCAGATAAATCTGTGTATATGTTTGCATGTGTTGATTTTTATATATATGTGAGAGTATATGAATTTGTTTGTAATTATATGTATACATATCTAAGTATATATATTTGTAGCTATATATATTTATATATTTATATGTGTATAGATCATATATATCTAGGTTTCTTAATTATTTACATATGTTTGTATATGTCACCAACTATATGTAGATAAGCAAGTGTGTCCATATGTTGAGGTTAGTGTGTAGACATATGCTTGTGATTACATTTATTTCCCTAGGGTATGTTTATATCTATATGTGCTTAGTACAATCATGCTTGAGTATGTTTATGTTTAAGAATATTTGTGTGTATGAACTTATGTTTGTATGTCTGTTATTATGTGTTCATATTCATATGCGTTAATCTAAGAAAGCTAATCTAATTTTGACTACAAGAGAAAGGGGTTCCATACTAGTCCATATCTGATGAAATATAGGGAAAAACATTCTTGCAACGAGACTCTTCAATCTGGGTCATACTACTACAGAAAGGCAAATATTCTAAATTTCATTGTCCTAGCAGAGACAGATATCTTACCTATCACAGACCATTTGAGGCTTTCGAAGGAGCTAGGGGCCATATGCTAGTCCTTGTATCATTGATGTCAATGTAATGATATTCTTCTGATGAATCCTTATTTGAAGTTGATATGCGTGTTATCAACTTCAAGATAAGATATTATCAGAAAAATCTCCATCGAAGGTTTTCTATCTGCATATTACTATCTTTCTGCCTCTATCCATTGATGTACCACTGCCACAGCTTCCCAAAGTTGGTAACTACAAACCTAGATGTGGGGGGCGTTGTAGTATAATGGTTTTAAATAGAGTATCATGCATGTGATATAATTAGTTACTATGCAGAAGGTTGTTCCTTGAATATCTTGATACCTGGTACTTGCAGAAGTGTGTTCATGCATGACTCAGACGTGCCTACACTTCCATTAATTACTGACAATGCATAAGACTATGTTCTATCTTGCTTATACCATCTTTATTCTATTATGCATTGGTTATGAGGGAATAGGCCACATTTCTATTTCCATTTTCATAATCTATAATTATTCTACTAAGCTGAATGATTCCTTTATATTCTAGCGAGAATGCATTTTAATATTTTTGGAGAATGTTACAAACCAAAATGCATTGCTATTTATTCTTTCATTTTTTGCTATATAAGTCTGCATTATTATTTTTATAACTGATCTAGGATTTTGCCTAGGCATATAAGTTCTTAGTCATAAGGGCTAATTAAGATATTTAAAACTTCATTATGGTGTGTGTTGAGGTTTTTCTTAAACATTTAGGTGTTGATATTTTTGCAGAGACACCTCATATAGCTTTTTTTATTTAAATTAACCCAGAGGAGGAATGTTTGTTTGTTTACTTTTTAGTTAAAAATATTTCAAAGAAATATATCTCTTAATTGTAAAAAGTAAGTACGCCTAGAATGGACCTGATACCCTAGCCTATAGCCTTGCTAATTTGACTTATTCAAAGTATGTAATAGTATAAATAGAAGAAAAATGTACATGAAGGTACATGGGATAGATTTAAATCCTTGTTTGAGTTTGGAATCCTTCTGACTCATAAATTCTTTGTTTCTTTTTCCTTTTGTGACCTCCTTCTGCTAGCCACAGTTCCACTAGGTTCTCCGAGTCTGAGTCACTGAAACAGTCCATGTCAGTATCCCCAACCTCATCAGTGTGCCAGTACTCGTAGAACCAATTCTCCATGAGTAGTTTCTTAATGTGCATGTATGTCATTAAGAAATATATGTTCCTCTTTGTAATAGGTGTTCTTTCATTGGCGGCAATTGGGTCAATAAATGACACAATTGGATTAGTAGGTACTGATCTTCCATTGATTGAGACTATTTCAAAGTATCTTGGGCTAGGTATCGTTAAGTTCTCTTTAACATTTTGAACACTCTTATCCAGGTTGCCAATAAATCTTCTTTTAAAGATTTTGAAACATAGACTCCTTGCATCATGTTTCTTTGTACCCCAATATAGCGTTGCAGCAACAAACATGGATGTAATATATGTATACACCCAGTATCTTTCATCATTTATAGTAAATTCTTGACCAAGGATTATATGGACAACTCTAATAATGAGTGGATGGTTATCCAACATAACCACTCTGAGATGTTTGGTCATTATATTTCCATCAAAATCAATCTGATTCCTATTACAAATGAGTTTGATTGGGGCAGCCATATATTCAGAAGATAAAGAGCACTTTTCCTGAGGTTTTTTAGGAGCGAAGTTGTTTATATATATGATGTTGAGGATAGGCTGATTTTCCATAATTCATTGGAATGAGGCAATTGAATAGTTATTACTTTACACATTCTACTCAAATGAAAGGAGTTGAGATAGACTCCTTGATCATCCCTTAGATCGTATATCTAGAATGTCAATAGATGTGCCTTCCCAAGTGGGCATTTGTCTCACATATCGTGGTTCTTGTGCAGTTTGACCTCCCTATTAATTATGCCCATTTTCCTTCCACTCTTGATACCGCTTCTCAAATATCCTCATGCATCCAAGGATGACTATACATTTGACCGAATGCCAAATACATAATTTTAATATGATAGTATAACCATTCTTAACAAATCTATCTATTTGCATTAACCAATGATATGGTGGGGAATTGGATTAGTAGGTTACGCATGTAAGTAGTTATAATTCTAAATCTAAATATTATCTATCTATATGAGCTTGGTTTGCAGATTTAAGAATATGGAGTATTATATAGCTATATAATGAAATAAATTATGATTGATAATATGTCTAAATCTGGAATTAAGACTTTTTGTGTGTGTTTGCTAATCTTGTGTATCAGTGTGAGTTTGGATGTGTATTATGCCTATTCGCTATATAAAAATAATTTTTGATGCTTGTATTATCTATTTTGAAAGGTGTATATTTTATAAGCCTTGATGTTATGATATTGTGATCTTTCATATATTATACTTTGAGTAATTTTGGTCTATATTGATGTACATTGAAGCTGACACTTCCTTATCTATGTCTACCTATATATACTTGTATATTGATTTATTGTATTTTAGAATTTATTAGGTCATCATTTTGGTTCTACCTATGCTCTTGGATGGTCCCTTTCTATCTCATTAATCATTCTACACCCTTATTTATTCAAAATGAGATTTTAATAAGAAATAACTCGTCAGGAAGTATTCCTCCTATCTAATGTTGAGGTTTAATGCTTTAGAAAATGAATCATGTTGTCAAAACTTGGCCCTAGTTTACCATATTAATATTTTCACCATTGACACCTAGGTTTTCTAATTTGTCCGCTTCTTTGTTTCCTTCCCAATAGATATGCTCGAATTGTGATTCTTGAAAATGATCCACAAGATTTAGGACTTCTTCTAGCTTTGATTTTAAGATCCAATTTGGAGTGCTACGTTTTCTTAGCACATTGAGAATAATTTTTGAGTCTTCTTCTATAATTAGGTTATGAATTCCATTCTCTAAGCTAATCTTGAGACCTTCATTTAATGCCTCAAGTTCCACTTGGTTGTTGGAAGAGATGCCAAGCGGTTTAGCTCTTTTAACCACCCAATTGCCTTCTTCATTCCTGATGATACACCCTAATCCATATTTTCTTTGGTTTCCTTTAGATGCCCCATCAAAATTTGATTTTATCAACCCATGTGGAGGAGGTTTCCATTTGTAAAGGGTTCTAGCTAACTTATGTTGGAGATTTGTCTCTATGCAGACAGTTGATTGTATGTTTGTCATTGATGAAAACATATAATATACAACAATGTCCTATATATATTTATTAGTATGGACATATGAAGCCTTGCATGTTTATTTCTATGTTGTATACATGTTCTAGATGCTATGTGCATTCACACAATTTTAGATATGCAGTTTTAGTTGAGTTATGTTAATCAGTTATGGCAGTTATAGTTTCTTGAGATTATCTGTTAAGAGTCGACATATTTACATTGGTTCTTGTGTTGCGCCTATCTTTGGGATATGTGTGTTTGCATTCATGTTTAGTTATGAGTTAATGATGATTATACAAAGGAACCAAATGTGTTTTAACAAAATAGTGATGTTGGAGTTAATCTGGTGGAGCCAACTTTGTGAAGCGTCGCATCCATCCTTTTTGAGTTGCGCGGTCCTAACTTTGATTGCGTGATTAGTTAAGCCAACAAGGAAGTTGTTGAAGTGTTTCCTACATCCATTGTGACCTTATCCTTAGGAAGATATATATATATATATATATATAAGTTCAAATGCAATCGCTAAGTGTCGAAAATGAAGTGAAAAAGAAAAGACAGAGTAGAGCAGAAAGTTAGACAATTGAAGATCTATATGAAGAAATAGAAGAAGACTAAAATTAACTAGAACTGATCAAGACAACAGGTCTAGTCAATAGTACATTATCAGATATAGTGTATATCTATTTTCTAGAAGGTTGCAGCCTTCATCATTTGAGCAGTGAGCTCTTAGACAGTGTGTCCTCACCCCTAACAGGGTTATCTGTAAAAGACTCCTAACAGGGTTGCAAGATCTTCTAACAAGGATCATTATAAACTAGTACAGTTATTTGTGGGTGCTACTTCCCACTGGGGTTTTTACCTAATTTGGTTTTCCCCATGACCAAAATTGTTATGTTCAATTCTATGTTATCTTGTTGAGTTTATATTTAAATTTATTATGTACTTAATTGAAAAATAATTGAATCTTGTAGATAACTGATTCACCCCCCCCCCCCCTCCTCATTTATCTCTTGGGACTATTCCTAAAAATTGGTATCAGAGCCAAGTGCCTTGGAGAGAAATATTAATAGCTTAAGGTTGATTAGATGGCATACTTCATAATAGAGTGTCCTAAGTTTGATGGAGAGAATTATCTAGACTGGAAGAACAAAATGATAACACATCTATAGTAAAAGGAAGTATTCACTCAGAATGCTATTGCCAAAGAAGCCCTAATCAACGCCCTATCTGACAGTGAATTTTCTGAGATCAGAAAGGAAGATAAAGCTTATTCAATATGGAAATACTTGGAAGATATATTTGAAGCAGAGATCCAAGCTAAAAATCTACGTATAAATACATGGAAGAAAAGATACAATAACTTAGAAATGCTACCTGAAGAAAATATCAAAGCTTACAATCAGAGGATTAATGAAGCAGTATCAGGAATCAGGAACAATGGAGGAGAAATTTTGGAAGAAGACATAATGGACAAAATGATGACCACACTGACTGTAGATTATGAAAGAAAAATAAACATCTTGGATGAAACCATGAAATTATCAAAATACTTCAAGAGAGAGACCTTGATCAGAAAAATCTATGCATTTGAGAAACAAAGATTGAAGACAGAACCCAAAAGTGAAACAACTTTCAAAGCCTCAGTCCATCGTAAGAAATCTTTAAGCAACTCTAGTAATAATGAGAAAGAAGAAGTGGATACATAACTAGAAGAAATAATTGCTATGATTACCAAGAAAGAAAGGAAAGGTAAAGGAAAATATGAAGGAAAGTTACCATTCAAATGCTTTTCATGCAACAAAGTTGGCCATTTTGCATCCAAGTGTCCTACAAGAGTCAAGAAGTTCAGATCAGATTACAAGCCCAAATATACTAAGGAATGCTAACATGCTAAAGATGGTGTAACTGATGATGACTCAGGAGAAGATGAAATTGGATTCATTGCCATTAAAGACATTGAGAAAATGCTTGAAGAAATGGACAATGAAGATGAAAAGAAAGCACAAGAGTTAGCATTGGTTTCCAAAGAAGACATCAGAACTGACTGGATCATTGACAGCAGATGTTCGCATCACATGAAAAGAGACAAAGATAGATTTTTACATCTGGAAAAATACAAAGGTGGTATGGTTAGATTTGGAGACAACACTCCCAAACCTATCATAGGCAGAGGTTCTATTACCTTAGATGGAAAGAACAAGACAGATGATGTTCTTTATGTTGATGGTTTACATCATAACCTACTAAGTGTTGGACAATTGCTTGAAAAAGGATATCAATTGGAATTCAAAGACAAAAAGTGCATGATTAATAAAAAACAAGGAGATATGATTACATCAGGCTCTAAAACTAAAGGTAATGTTTTTTATCTCAATTCAAAAGTAAGTAGTTTTATTGCAAAAGTAGATGACAGTTGTGTTGGAAAGATTTCTACAATGTAGACAATTGTTATTTTGTCATTGATGTCAAACCTTAACTGGTGAGACTATTGTTGTATGTTTGAGTACCATATCTATTGATTGATGAATATTTGAAGAATAAGGATAACAACAAGACCAAGGAAATGGTTGAGTTATGAGTATACACCAGGGTACTTGATCATTTGGCACTTTGATAAAGTGATGTGTTGTTTATCTTGCACTGATAGTTCACTTGAAGGTAAGTGCTAAGCAAAGAAAATTCGATGTCGAGCAAAGCAAAAGGTGATGCTGAGAAAAGAAAAGATGATGTCGAGCGTCAGTGAAATGCTGAGGGAAACAGAGAAAAGCCGAGCAACGGTATTTTATTAAATGACGAGATTTGAGATCTCTGGCTGACAAAGTTGATTTTATTGAGATGTGTGTTGTTAATTAAGATTGGTCCACACTCATTTAATGCACGGGAAACTATTATTAACGCATGGATTCAATGTTTAATTAAAGACTGTATTGGAGAAGAAAATTAAATGTAATGATGGAAAGATCCGTTGGATCTAACCAAACCTAAGATCTATGATCTTTTTTAAGTAGAAAAAGATCTATCTGACCTAGATGAAGAGGTATATTAGAACCTACAGAGGTTATTGTTATTGTATCCAAAAAAAGGAAAAGTTGTGTGCAAGAGTATTGCATGGTTAATTGACTGATTGGCAAGACCTAGCAGGGAAGGCTGAGCAGAGAAGCGGAGACAGATTGCTTGATGGATTTTCAAGAAGATCTGAAGTTTGAAATGAGAATGAAGGCTACTCAATGAATTAGCATTAGATATGAAACTGGATCTGGATTTGCAAAGTAAGTTGTATGTATCAGATCACACCTGTTGATTACTTTCTAACCATTGTATCAGTTTAAATCCTTTAACCAGGTTGACCTAACAGTCATTGTATAAATCCTTTGTATAAGGTGACATTCATATTGGAATGTTCTAAGTCCTCTAACAAGGCCACTCCTATTAGGGTGATTAAACCCTTTAACCAGGTCACATTTGATAGTGTGTTTTGTAACCTTTAACATGATTGGCTCCTAATAGGGCATCACTTTAGAAGAGTGAAATTTTGGTAGCATGTTACTGGTGGTTCTTCCCATATTGGGTTTCCACATTAAATCATGGTGTCAAAATGTGTGAATGTTTATGTTGTATTTTACTGTTAAGTTTCTGCAAGCTTATTTGATTAGTACAGTAAACTGTGCACTTTTGTTAGTTGTTGCCGAGCAGATCTGAGTTGTTAATTTAGTATAATGTTTTATATGGGAACATCTGGACCTGAGGATAATTGATTCAGCCCCCCTCTTAGTTATTTTGAATTCATTCTAACAATTGGTATTAGAGCTTTGTTCTCTTGAAATATTTTGAAGGTACTTGGAGATAAAGATCAAGATGTATAAAAGGGATGGACCGAAGATTAACACGGAAAAATTTCCTGCATGGAAAAGTTTGATGAAACTTCACTTGGCTGGTATTGGTGATTCTGCTAAATGATATATTGAAATAGAATATGTAGGCCCGACTGGAATTCTGAATGCTACACAATTAAGAGAAAAGCATAAACATAATCAAGCAATGTTGGAACTTGCATCATCTCTAAACTATCATAAATTTGAGGACATCAAGGACTATATAAGTGCAAAGAAAATGTGGGATGCTCTTCAAACCATCTATGGAGGTGATACGAATGTATTAAGAGCCAAATAAGAAAGCTTGAGAGGTAAGTTTGATGATTTAAAAATGAAAGAAGGAGAAAACATAGTGCAATATTATGATAGGATAAAGGAAGTTGTAAATGCTATTAGAGGAGCTAAAGGAACCATTGATGATGACACTATCATGAGCAAGATAGTGACAACACTTCTTCCTATTTATGCTATTAGAGTATCTGCAATTCAAGAACTGAGATGTACTCCTAGCAAAAATTTGACTTTGGAAAGTTTGGTAGGCAGACTTACAACATTTGAGATGTCAAATTTTAATAACTATACTCCACAAGCTATTGAATCTATATTCAATTCACAAATGGTCATCAGAAAATCAAGGAAAGGAAAGAAATGTGTGAGCAGTGTTAGTGACACTTCAGATAATGATCTAGAAGAACTTGAGGCACTTATGGCAAGGAGACTAGTTAGAGGAAAAGGAAAATTCAGAGGTAAAATTCCTATTATTTGTTTTTCTTGTAACAAAGTTGGTCATATTGCTACTAGATGTCCTGACAAGAATGAGAAGGATGAAAGAAGAGACAACAAGTACAAAGACAGAAAGGATGACCGAGACTACACTAAGTACAAGGATTACAAAGATAAAGGTGAGAAATCCTGCTATATAGCTGAAGAAGCTTCTGAAAATGAATATGATAAATCTCATGAAAATGATATAGAAGTTGTGTATGTTGCAATGAAAGATGATTCTGATGATGATGAGAAAACTGCACTAATTTCTTATATGAGTAAAGGTGATCATTGGATTATTGACAGAGGTTGTTCACACCACGACTGGTGATAAGGACAAATTTGAAACCCTAGATCAATGTAAGGGTGGATATGTTAAGTTTGCTAATGATACACCTTATAGAGTTAAAGGGAAAGGATCAATTCAACTAACTGAAAAAATTAGATGTGATGATGTGTATTGGGTTGATGATCTTAAGTATAACTTGTTGAGTGTTTCATAGCTGAACACTTCTGGTTACAGAGTTGAATTCCGTCACATGAATGAAAAGATCTATGATACCTATGGAGAATTAGTTGGAAGTGGTGAGCAGACTATAGGTAACTTATTTTATTTGGATTTAACTGAAGAGACATGCTTGTTTGCACAATATAATGATATTTTGTTATGGTATAAGAGGCTATGTCATGTTAACTTTGATAACTTGGTAAGCATAAGTAAATTGAAAAAGGTTAGAGGGATGCCTAAGTTAAAGAAACCTGAGAACACAATGTGTAAGCAATGTCAATTGGGCAAAATGACTAAATCTAGCTTTAAGATCAAAACTCATACTTCTGAGAATATTTTGTAATTGGTTCATACTAAGGTTTGTGGGCCTATTGGTGAGAAAAGATACTGTGGAGACAAATATTTTATTATATTTGTAGATGAGTACTCTAGGATGATGACTGGTATGTTTCTCAAAGAAAAATCTAATACATTTCAGTTATTTAGGTGGTATTTGGCAAATGTTAAAAAGGAAATAGGTAAGAGTTTGAAGTGTCTGAGATCTGATAGAGGAGGTGAGTTCATTTCTAATGATTTTAACAGGTTCTACAATGACAGAGGGATAAAAATACAGATGTCCGCACCCAGGTTACCACCACAGAATGGTATATCTGAAAGAAGAAATCGATCTATCATGGATTGTGCCAGAACATTAATGATGGAGAAAAATGTTGCACAAAAATATTGGAGAGAAGTTTTAAGCACAACACTTTATACCTTGAACAGAGTACAAGTCAAGAAAGGTACAAATACTACACCTTATGAGCTATGGTATGGAATTTCAGTTTGAGACTTTTTAGGTTGATTCTGCCCTAGGGCACAATTAGAAATTATGGTCGATGGTGACATTGACTTGAGGGTGCAAATCGAAACTGTCTCAAAATAGAAAAATATTTCTGGGGTTTGTTCATCTCTGTGTTTCTATTCCAGATCCGGTCTCAGATTTTCTAGAAACTCAACACAGGCTTCAGAAAACAACATTCTTCATATCTGCAACATTCAAGGTTAGTACATTTCTCCTATTCAAATCAATGTTTCTAAATCTATTTCAAATCAAATCAATAAACCAGGGTACTTAAGATCTTCCTTCCTTATTATTATTTCCCAATGATTGATTCACTTTTGGGTTAATCAATTTGGATCTTTCATTTGCATATCTAAGGATAGAAGGAGAGCATCTTATTTACCCTCATAACATATTCAAATGTAATGTCTTTTATGTTAAAGGATACACATTCATAAATCATCCATTTTCCATATCTTACAGTAGTATCATGGGGTATAGATGTGACTATGCATAATGGATAATCTTCCATGATCCATATACCACATGAAACTGGTTACTTTACATTAACACATTATTTATGAATGACTTAGCAGAGTCAGAACTATATGACTCATGTGTTTCTCTATTATGACTAACAATGAATAATAATATGAATGACAATGAATAATATCAACAAGTAATAATAAAATCATGCTCTTATCATTATCCAACATATGAATGAGAATGGATACAAACATCTTATAGATTGTCTCCAAGGTAGGAATGATACAAGTATATTAGCATTATGCTATACGTACAAAAATTTTCCCAACTTACTAAGTGGCCCAAAAGCAATTATGACCCAATGCCATGGTACGCTTATGAATAGACTCCTGAAAGGTCAGCGTAGATTTTCACACATCCTGATAAGGTATGTAGTATACATCATCATCATCCACAAGAGAGTAGACCATTCCACATGTATTGAGCCTAGTGACACCAAAGAAAATGTACCTCCCTACAACACGTTGCACCAAAGCATTTATTACTGAGATGAAAGGAATGATGAAACTAACAACCACTTTATGTTGGGAATGTGTGACTAGATTTGGCAAGATATGGGATTAATGATGATAGGTGGTCTCTCCTATATAACCATGATAGTATGAGGATGATGAGTCATTTTTAAGTATTCTGTGGCATAGAACACCTAGAGAAATGGACACTCCAATTTTTTTGGAGTTGACATACAACATGGTAGCCATTTTAGGTGAGGTCTCAGACAAAAGGCTAATGTGAATGCTATTTTTTAAGCACCCACTCATTCTACATCCAATGAAAGAAGTTATGGGGAAATAATTTCTATACACATACCATAGGTACATAGTCAACACAAATTTAATGGGGATTTTCTTAGCCTTTCCCCTCACCCAAGGAGTCTCTAAAGGTCATGCAAAACACTTGTTCCATAGGGTCTTTAAGCACAAATACCTGGACAAGATTGATGTGGTGTGGATGCATAGAGGATGATACCAGTCTCATAGCAATACTACTTGGGTCCAGAATTAGAGTTTGTGGGTGTGGTAAGGAGGTTCCCCCTAATCATTTCTATGGAGCTCGAGGAGTTGAGAAGAAGGATTGGCTTGATAGATAGGAACCTCATCTTTCTACAAAAAGATGCCTCCCTCTTTCCACTACCAACTATTGAGTGGCTCCAAGGTTATAAAAGATGTGCAGGGTTCCAGGTCCCTGAAGTCAACAATGTCACCATGGAGGACCTAGATTTCCCCACTCTGCCAGATGTCGGGGAAGACTGGTATGCAAAGGACTTAATAAATGTGGAGGAGATAGCCAAAATTCTAGCACACAGACACTATAGAGGAGATTCCCTAGTGAAATCCACAGCTGCATATGCAAAGCATATGAAGAGGGAAGCAGAGGAGAGACACATTCCTATCTCTCCTGATAGTTCTCTATTCAGGGACCTTCATGGGTTGAGGCCAAAGAAACGTACCTGTATCTGGTGATGGGTACATGGGGTACTTCTTCTATCTCGTTCGAGTGTGATAAATATCTCTAATTTTAGTTGGTTTTCCTTTTTTTCCTAGTATAATGTATAGTCTATATAGAAGACATAGACATAAATGTCTATAATTTTGATAGTATGGTAGCAAGAAGTACAACCCTAGGGGCTCCATCGATTGTAATTCTGGGATGTCTACTACTGTAACAAATCTTTTTGTAACAAACTTTTATTTACAGTACTGCAAAGGGAGATGGCCCTATCCAACTATCTATTTAACAAAAAAAAAAGTATTGAAATTAACAAGGGATGTTTGCAGGAAAATTGATGCATGGGAGACTATATATTTTGGGATGACTGTATATTTTTCAAAAGATTAAAATGTCTATTTTAAGCATCAGACAATGAGTTTTTTCTCAATAATAACTAACAATGAGGTTTTTCTCATTTAGGTTTTCTCTTTTTATGTTAGTCCTTTTCAGATAAATAATCAAGCTGTAATATGTTTTGGTCTCATTGTATAGAGCTTCTAGGGTTGAGGCTGATTTACAAAACAACAGAAGCAATCATTAAAAAAAATATGTGTTGTTTGTATGTCAAAACATTAGGGTTACTATATTATATGATGAAGTGGCAAACCAAATTCTAGGCGAGCATCCACTTTGCATGTCCGAAGTGTGAGCTTTGAATGAATGAAATGAACATAGCATACCTCCAAACGATCTCAACCAAAATTTCCAATCACTGTCTCGAAACCCTACCTTTATGCTCCAACGAGATCTACCTGCAAATGCAAATGAATCATAGACCGTGTAGCTTCATTTCACTTGACGGACCTAGCAGTACATCAAATCCATTCTATTTTCAATTCCAATGCAAATGAATCACGGACCGTGCAGCTTCATTTCACTCGATGGACCCGAAAGTGCAGCAAATCCATTCTATTTTCAATTCCAATTTTGGTGGAATTGGAATTCATTGAATTCCACCTATTTCGATGGAAGATTGTAATGCTGAATTTGGGGGTAAAACTAAATTACTAAATCCATATTCCAGTTTGATGATGTCAACACAAACTGCGTATTTCCCATTTCTAGTTTCTGTTTCTTCTAATTCTGACCCAATTCCACGAACGAAACAGGGCCTTAATGATGATGTTAAAATTGTTGAGTATTCATTTGGATTTGTTGGACCAATTCATGATTTTGTTGGTGCTTATACAGAATGATATGATCAATATTACTTTGGTGGATGACACTAAAATTAATAAAGTGCATTCAACTATGATATTATTTTGAGAGGTGATTTCTATTCACTAGTTGTTTTCCTTTTTAGGTATGGTAACTACATTTATGTTTAGATCCCATTGACGATATTATCAAGAATTTCATTAAGAATTTATTTAATGTCTATTTAAAGTCCTATTTGTTGAAATCTTATTATCTAGTAAGGAAAGATGATCTTTCCTTTGAAAACATAAGTGGTGGCTAAAAATGAAATGAAAATTTATCTCCAACAAAAATATCTTTCAACATCCACATTTATCATACTATCATCTCTATCATATTAAAGTTTCCACATAGAACCTAGGTAGTGGCTAAAACTGAAATGAAAATTCTATCTCCAAAGAAAATATCTTTCAACATCATCATTTAAAACTATTTTGAGAATGTGTGATTACAGTATTTTAAGAATGTGTGATTACACTTTCAGCATTCATGTAATTTCATGCTGTATACAAGAATGGAAGAGGAGAGTAGTGGTGTATATTGTATTGTGTGCTTCACACTAAAAGGAAATTATCGTTTGTACCTCGTGAAAATTCTTCATATGTGCAAAGAGTTAATTATATTTATATTGTAGAGTCGATTGTGTTTGTCGTGGTGTTTATATTCTGCAGACTACTCCCCCTATGTCGGTAGCAATATTTTGGGGTTTGCATTGTGACATATTTGTAGCCTTTTCATTTCACTCTCCAATGTGAGCTGTATTCTATATGTGGGGTCCTATATTTGACTCCAACTACTCTACCCTTGAGAGATGAGTTGTTGGAGGTTCATTATATAAAATATAAAAATATCCGGATACCTTTCTTATTAACGTTGTGACATTATTTGGCCGGCCAGTTGTTTGGACGTTTTCCTTAATGGCGCAATCAACTGACATCGACATCCTTATCCTTATTATGATGTGCGACAGGTAGAGCTTCCACGTAAATTCTTCATTCAATCGAATTCTTAATGTGTCTTTTGCAATGATCTTAGATATCTAAGCATTTCTTAAAGTTTTTGTTTCTGCGTGAGAACAAACTTGCAGCATTTCTCTATTCTCTTCCAGCACTCGTGCGTGGAGCACCAATAAGTATAAGCAGTTTATAATCCGATCTTCTTTGATTTTCTTTTTAATGCCAAATTTGAAAGTGTTCGGAAACTTTGGAAGAGTGTTACTCTAGCATGTGCGTAGTAAGTGTTGAGTATTGGAAGGCCAACGAACATTTTTTTTTGGTACTGTTGCATCTTTTGTCCTTTTCAGCTGTTCGGTTATGAGCTTATAAAGAAAGCTCTACTTCTTATTGTAACATGATTGAGTTAAATAATAATTCTTCTGTTCTTAGTCTGGACGTAACCACATTTGTAGTGAGCCAAGATAAATATTGTTGTTGTGTATTTGTCGTTTTGCTTTATATTTGCTGTTTTCTTTTTTTAGATTTTGAATCTTTACAATTGGTATCAGAGCACAGGTTGTGCATATTGGAAATCGGGGTTGAATTTCTAGAAAGATGGAGGGTATGAAAGTGGAGAAATTCGCAGGCAAGAACTTTAGCCTGTGGAAAGTGCACATGCGTTCCTTGTTGATCAAGCAAGATTTATCAATCGCACTCGAAGGAAAAACTAAGAAACTAGCTGTGATGTCAAATGAAGATTGGAAGAAGATTGATGATAAGGCGATGGCATCAATCTTTCTTTTGCTATCGCAAAATGTCTTGTTCAATGTCTTGAACGAAAAGACAACAAAACAAATTTGGGAAAAACTTCAGAACATGTATGAGACAGCATCGGCTGCAAATAAAATCTTCATTATGAAAAGACTCTATAAGCTGAAAATGAAGGAAGGGACTGCGATGTCAAATCATATAAATGATTTAAACACTTTATTATGTTAAGAAACCTTGGTTGGTATGACACAAGATGACGAAGCCAAAGCCATCATCTTGTTGTGTTCCTTACCCAATAATTGGGATCCCGTAGTTACAGCTGTTAGCACTTCAAATTCCACAAAGAAGAAGCTGGTCTATGATGAAGTGGTTGCCACTTTACTTAGTGAAGATATGAGAATCTAAGCAACATAGACACCCCATCCGGTGATGCTCTTACCATGGACAACACCAAGAATAGAGGAAGAAGCCAATATAGAGGCAGAAATAATTACAAAAAAGAAAGAAAGATTGTAGAAAATACAAAAAGGCACAACAAAAGATTTTGGACAGCGGAGCGGACATAGCTCATGATAGAGATGATGGCATCCTAATTCTTTCCACAAGCGACACAACATCCGAATCTTGGGTCCTAGATTCCGGTGCTTCCTTTCACGCCACTTCATGCATGGATTTGTTCACAAACTACCAAGAAGGTGAGTTTGGAAAAGTTTATTTGGGGGACAATAATTTGTGTGAAATTATTGGAAAAGGTGATGCTGTTTTTCATTTAGATGGAGGAGTTAAATAGTTGTTAAGAGATGTTCGGCATATTCCTAAATTGAAGAAAAATCTGATTTCCGTGAGTCAGCTATATACACAAGGCTTTCTCACCACTCTCACAAACAAATGGAAAGTCACTAGTGGTTCCATGGTTATCGCAAAAGGCGATAAAGTGGGCAGCGTTTATGTTGTTGAAACTATTAGTGAGGTGGGAGCTACTATGACTCTTATGGGCAGTGATGTTGCTCTTTGGCATCAAAGATTGGGTCACATGAGCAAGAAAGGACTTGAGGTTATGCTGAACCGAGATCAATTACCCAGTCTTCAATCCGCAGATTTGGAATTCTACAAACATTGCCTTTGCGGAAAACAAAATGGGCCAGCTTCTTGAAGAATGGCCATAACAAGAAGACAACACCATTGGAGTTGATGTACACTCAGACGTCTTCGGTCCTACGGAGGTAACCTCTCATGGAGGAGAGAATTACTTTGTCTCTTTTCTTGATGATTGTACAAGGAAGGTATGGATTTATATGATTTCTCACAAATCTGAAGTGTTTTCAAAATTTAAAATTTTTAAAGAACTTGTTGAAAATCAAAGTGGTCATAAGATTAAATGCTTGAAAACAGATAATGGAGGAGAATTTTGCTCTTTGGAGTTTGACAATTTTTGTGCAGACCAAGGTATTCAGAGAATTAATATTGTTCCCTTCACGCCTCAATAGAATGGAGCAGTGGAAAGACTCAACTGAACTATCCCTGAGAAAGCACAGTGCATGCTTTCTAATGTTGGTTTAAGTAAGGAGTTTTGGGCTAAGGCTTGCAATACAGTTGTGTATCTAATTAATCAGAATACTTCATCTCAGTTGGATTTTGGTATCCCAGAAGAGGAATGTTTGGGTAAGCAAATCTCATATTCTCATCTCCGCGTGTTCGGTTGCCAAGCATTTGTTCATGTTCCTAAAGAAAAAAGGAGCAAATTGGATTCTAAATCTCAGTAGTGCATCTTCATGGGCTATGGAGAAGATCAGTTTGGTTTTCGAATGTGTGATCCAATTGAGAAGAAAATTGTGGGGAGTAGAGATGTGGTTTTCAATGAGATAATGTTTCTAGCCTTATTAGAGGAAACACATATAAAAGATTATGTTCCTTTAATGGATTTCACCAACAATGGTATTGCCTCCTCTCATAACCAAAATCTACATCCTCTACATTATAATATGACACCCACCTCTGTTCTAGCCCCTACACCTATGACATATTCATCCTCTTTTTCTTCTGCAAGTCATGCTCCAATTTCTAATAATGATCATCATCTTCAATATGATGACACTGTGAATACACATACACATACATGCTATGAACATAATGATCCTTGTATGCAGCGTGGAAGACCACAGTTTTAGTTTGAGATGACAGCCTCTATATTTGACAGCGGCATCCCTCTCAGTAATGCCCCCGAAAATGATTTTGGTGAGGACACGACTCCTCTTTTAACCCCATGTGAGATGGTCTATGGCTCGCGTGACATAGCCCATGGCTTGCAACATGACCCGCGCATAGAGCAGTAGAGAAAGCATAAAGGGCAGAGCCTACAAGGAGTGCAGAGTGGCTTGCATGAAGAGGAGAATGAAATACCTCTTGTATCCAAATGCGGGGAAAGACAAAATGGAATTCCTTCTACAGCAGCTCCACGTAGGACAAAGAACAACCCTTTGGCAGCCCTGCGCAAGACTCTCAGTCCTCCTCCTTCTTTAGACCCGCGTGCCATGTCCAGCTCCCCAGCCACTACAGATTCGTGTGGTATGGGGACTTCTATCTTCAACGTTGAACATGGCAATTTGCCTTGCATAAAGAGGCAGGGGACACATGATGAAATTGGGGAAAACACCAATATCTATCTGCCTATCATCCATCCAATCTCACATCCCAATTTTTAGCATGATGATTCGATGGCTCTTGGATAGAGTAGTGTAATTGGGAAAAATTTAGGATTGAGAGATCAACCAAGTAGAAGAAAATTCCTTCAAAATTTGCAGACTATGAACACTTATTCACTGAAGAGGAAGATCCCAAATTATTGATTTCGGAGCAAGCTGAACCGGCCAATTATAAAGCCACCCATCTTAGCAGCGATAAAGATAAATGGATGAATGCTATGAACAAAGAAATGAGTTCGTTGGAAGGAAATCACACTTGAGATTTGGTCTCTCTACCACCAAATCGGAAACCGCTTAAGAACAAGTGGGTTTACAAACTGAAAGATGAAGGCAGAGGTTTAAAATGTTATAAAGCTCGACTAGTGGTGAAAGGATATGCTCAGCAAGAAGGGATTGATTTCACAGAAATTTTCTCGTCGATTGTTAAAATGACAACCATCTGGACTGTTTTGGGACTTGCAACTGTGTGGGATCTTGAAGTGGAACAACTTGATGTCAAGACTGCATTTCTCCATGGTGATGTGGATGAGGACTTGTATATGGATCAGCCTCAAGGTTTTATAGACAAAGGGAAAGAACATCTTTATTGCAGGTTAAGACGAAGCTTGTATGGGCTCAAGCAAGCCCCACGACAGTAGTATTTGAAATTTGATCGCTTCATGATTGATCAAAATTTCAATAAATGTGAATTTGATCCATGTGTTTATTACAAGACACTTCCAAATGGTGATTTTGTTATTGTTCTTCTATATGTTGATGACATGTTGGTCGCCGACACAAGCTCTCAAATTGTTGGTGAGCTAAAAATGAAGTTGGCAAGCAAGTTTTCCATGAAAGACTTAGGGGCAGCCAAGAAGATTCTTGGTATGACAATCACACTGGATAGAAAGAAGAAAGAAATTATTTTGTCTTAAAAGGATTACATTAACAAAGTTGTGGATAGATTTGGCATGACCGATGCAAAGACAGTTTCTACTCCTTTTGCCTCTCATTTTCAGTTGTCTTCCGAATTGTGTCCAAAAAGACAAGAAGAAAAGGAATTCATGGACAACATTCCTTATAAATCAGTAGTTGGTAGCATAATATATGCTATAGTTCCCACTCGTCCTGACATTGCCCATGCGGTGGGAGTAGTAAGTAGGTTCATGAGAAATCCTGGGAGCTTCATTGGGAAGCTGCTAAATGGATACTAAGATATTGAAAAGGCACTTAAGAATTTACTTTATGCTTTGGTAGCAATAATGAACAGTTGCGAGGATTCACAGATTCGGATCTTGCCGGAGATTTGGACAAGCATAGATCTACTATAGGTTACACATTCATGTTTACTGGAGCTGCTATTAGTTGGACCTCAAGGCTACAACATTCTATTTATCTCTCCTCGACTGAAGCTGAGTATTTGGCTCTTTCTGAAGGTGCTCAGGAGATGATATGGTTGCAGCGACTACTTGGTGAAATGCAGTATCAACAAAATAATTATGTTCTTATTAGTGACAGTCGCAGTGCCATCTTTATGGCCCATAATCATACATCTCAGCAACATTCAAAACACATTTACATTCATTCTCACTTTGTCCGACATATGCTTGAAGAGGGCAGGTTGAAGGTTGAAAAGATTGATACCAAAATCAATCTGGCAGATATATTCACGAAAGTTGTAACCAAAGAGAAGTTTGAATGTGCAAGAACTTCTCTTGGACATGTTAATTTGAAGTAGGTTAGCATGTAGAGCAGGGGAATGCCTAATCAACTGAAATATCCATTGACTTTCAGTGGGATTTTGTTGAGTATTGGAAGGCCAACGGACATTTTTTGTCCTATTACAGCCTTTGCCCTTTCAGCTTTTCGGTTATGAGCTTATAAAGAAAGCTCCACTTCTCATTGTAACATGATTGAGTTAAATAATAATTCTTCTGCTCTTAGTCTGGATGTAACCACATTTGTGACCACTTGATTTCCATCTTCTATCTATCTCGGATAATGGTCATACCAAGTATCCATCTCACTTCCCCTAAGTCCTTCATTACAAACTATTGTGCTAAATGATGCATTTTCTCACAAATAATCCTCAGACCGATGTTAGTTAGTAGTGTGTCATCAACATGAAGAAATTTTTTTTTGACATCAACTTATTCAAGTTCAAGATTATGAATGTCAACAATTCAAAAATTGCATGAATGGTAGTCATTTTGACCACTAGTGAAAAAATTTCATTAAAGTCTATTTGGTTTTACTTACTGGTTCTTTCCTCTTTTATGGTATGATTTTATCACTCAATGGAGATGCCCTTATCCGAACAGTCTGGCCAAAGAATTCTAGAATTTGCTCCTCCCTCACTTTAGCTAGCAGATATGGAAGGAGAGAAACAACATATTATTTCGGGAGAATTATGCCAAGGATGAGGTGGTTGCTAATCAACTCTGCAGGGGATTGGAGGAGAACTTCAATACTATCATCCATAAAAATCTTACCCTTATTACTTCCTAGGAGGATATTGTGAAAGTCAGAAAGTGGCAGTAAAATCATTTCACAACTAATCTAGATTTATATTTTATCTTACCTCTGTCTTCTACTTTCTATCCAAATATCCTTCTATTTTTTTTAAATCTCTTTCATTTGGCACTACTGGAACCAAATTCCAAGTGTTATTTACCATCAAAGAATCTATTTCCTCCTACCTTACTACCATCCATTTTTTATAGTCGATTGATTTGCAGGCATCTTTTAAATTTTCTAGTTCTATTTGGTTAGAGAGAAAAAGATCTAGCTTTGCTTATTCTAAGAACAACAATTCATAATCTGAGAATTTAGTTGGAATTCTTCTCTACCTTGTTGACCTTCTTAACTCAGTAACATGGCTGGGTTTATTACTATAGTGTCTAATTCTAAATTTGAACCCCCAATATTTTCATTGTTACTAGCAATATTCCTCTATATACTCATCTATTCCTAGAATCGTTCCCCTTCAATTGCCATGGATTGATGATTTTACATGATAGTTCCTTCATTTGGGAGCTGAATTCCATGCAATGAGTTTTTATTAGATTATGGGACTTGCGTAGCATCTAGGTCACCAATTTGCAGATTAGGAGGCATTAATTGTGTATGTGTATGTGAAGGTTGTTGTGACTGTGGTAAAGACGTGGGATGAGAAGCAAATAGCTTGGAGTTTAGGGCATTACCTATTGTCACAGGGGTCGAATTTGACCTCCATATTGATTGAGGAATGTACAGATTGAATTCCACATTATCTCAAACCACACAAACATTTCTATGAGGTCATTCCTACTCATGAATTGGGGACACAAAGTTAATCTCTGTAAAAGTTTGCATTGTCTTGCCAGTTGATAAAGAAGCATCTGGCTATCCTCCTCATGTGGGGATGAATCATCAACCAACTTACTAATATTTGGTCTAGAGAGTATACATACTGATCTTCAAAATACATTGTGTTCTCATAGTGTAGGAGAAACTTGCATATTACCATATATATTATTACTTCCATTAAATGGTGATGGGAGAAAAGAATCTACCACTATCTTAAATTGTGGAAGAACAAAGGTATTTGGAAAAAGTATCATAGAAGGTACTGAAAAGGAAGTATACATATTACCCGATTGTGTAGTATAACCTTGTGTAGACTATTCAATGAATCGGTTAAATTTATTTTTAAAGGGGATTAATAAGCAAGCATTAATTGTTGTAACTTCTAAGGAGGAGGAAATATATAAGTTTTCGAACCAGCAATTTTATCTTTGGATTTTAGAATCAGATAATGGTGATCTTTTGCCTACTCTGTTTAGTGGTATAAAGAAGGGGAGCACAATTATAGGTGATAATGTTGTTTTTACATTCAAGAATTCTTTAATGAATGAAGCAGCATATTTTGAACCTATATATACTAGTGTTCCCGGTCGTGGATTTATGGGTGAGTTTGCACCTGCAAAAGTTATAAAAGAAGATGTTCGACTCTTACATTGTTTTCAATCTGACAGAATTTGGAGAAGATTAACATGAACTATATGTGAACAAAGTTTGGGGATGTTGAAATCATCTATGGGCCTAGTTATGATGTAAATTAAAAGTGGAAATGCAACTATTAATGGCCTTGCCAGTTGGACTTCAAGTGGGAGATTCTCAGGTATTTGAACCCTAATGGTCATGACCTTTCACCTTCTCCCATCTCTGTAGTTGATAGCTATATAAGTTTATTTATATTGGTTGTGTACAAGCCATGGATGATGTATTGGTTAAATAATAATAAAGAGTTTTTCCTTCGTTGAGAGTGGATGTAGTCAGATCTGGCAAACCAATATAAATTTGATGTGTTATGTGTTTATCTTTATTTTCTATCACTGTTTTAAGATATGCTTATTGTTTTTATCTACTCGTTTAAAACTCACACAAGGATCAGGTGCTCAAGAAGTGTCTGTAATTCTTTTGTATGAATTTAATGTCTTTTTTATTTTGTTCAGTTCACGGGGCATTTATAGTAATCTGATACCAAATGAAGAATGATGAAATCTAAACCATCATTGTAGATGTTAAATAAACCTAAGATATAACATTTTTAAATCAAAGATGCTTAATATTTTATATGATTTTGTTGTTCAATCTTCTTTGTAAATTGTTTATAAAAAAATTAGTAAATTATTACATATTTAGTTTACATTTTTATATATCTATTTTGATAATATTATATATTACAAATGTTTTTAATTCTAATATTTATTTTATTAGACTCATAATGATACTTAAATAATAGTTGAAGAGAGTAGAAATGAAGATTGTATGCGATTTTCTACCATTTTCATATGTAGTTAGGATTTGCCATTGATTGTAGCACATGGAAGAAAAGTGAGAGTAAAGATCTCAACTTGTTTCAATGAAATAGACTTACATGTCCAAAGCATGAATAGTCAAATATTTAGCCTTTGGTCATTGCACATAGAAAGGAAAACGGTTAAAAAATGCCCTTTTACATTATATTATGAGACTCAATATAAAATATACTACATGCATCTCTCTCTCTCTCTCTCTCTCTCACACATATTTAGGAATCATTAAATGTAATTTGAAAACAATATAATATACTTTAATAAATTATGAAACATTAATACCAACATTTTCACAATACTTATAATAGATTTCATTGTTTATGTTGAAAGAGGTACAAATATATCCAACATATAAAAATAATTAATACCAACATTTTCACAATACTTATAATAGATTTCATTGTTTATGTTGAAAGAGGTACAAATATATCCAACATATAAAAATAATTAGCAATCTAAATTATATGTGAATCACAAAATAATTAATGATAACAGCACAACATTTGTGAAATAACAACAATTCGTAATAATAACGTACCTTACAATAGGACATCACAGTAGAAGACTAAAAAAGTAAAAGATCTAATCGGCGATCTCAAACTAGGCTTGAGTGAGTCCTTTCAGGTGGAATGTCCATTGGTTGGAGCTCCATTTCAATTCCAGCCCCCACGATTCCATCATTCCTCGGGCCTTCCCTGCTAAATAAATTGCTTCCCATATCTTGTCTTCATTGAATCCTTGGGCGCATTTCCGACAGTGCTTTGCTAGCATATCAGGTATCATGCACACACATGCAGCAATTACATTTCTCAGCGAGCTTTCTGTCCAGTCGATCAAATCCTCTGCTACGTCAACCTCTGACTCTGCCTCCAAATCCTCCATCTTCTCTATCTCTAACTCGGCTTCCATTACTTTGTACAGCTTGTAGAGGTAATAGCTGGGTGCTATTCTCATCCAATCCTTGCTATGAGTATCATGCTTGGCTCTTCCCTGTATTTCCCCCACTACCTTATCCATTTCCATTATTTCCACCGGGCATCTGCATAAGTCCTTTGCCTTTTCAATAGTTATTTTCTGAGCAGATTCGTCCAAGCAAATAGGAAGGCTTTCATAAAGCTGTCGGAGTCTGGAGAACTCTTTGTCAGCAGCGCCGCTCTCGAAACCGTCGTCTTCGAGGGGAGAATCGCTCTCGTCTAAAAAGGAGAGCAAATCCCAAACTTGATTGCACGCTTTAAAAGAGCTGGTCAAACGATCTGATTTCACTGGCTTATGAAGTTTAATTATAAAGAGTGTCAAGGACACCACCGTCATTTTCCAACACAGATTTTTAGAATTGGGAAAATACTGGATAACTTGAGGAAGCGCTGCGTTTTGGAGTTTATCTGCAAGCTGGAAACCTTGATCCACCCATTCCATGGAAAATGGGGTGAAGAGACTGCTGGTGATGCTGCCATTACCACGACCTTCATTGAGAAGTAGGGTTATCCTGTTGATGGCCCTTTTGTTGGCTTTCCACAGATCTGAGGGATCTTCACCAGGCATACAGATGCGTTCCAATACAGCAGCATAAAATTTATAATGATACCTTGTTGAAGTAGGTTTAATCCTCTGCTGCAAACTCCACGCATGCTTCTCACACTGCCGCAAAATCTTGCCTAACAGAATCTCCGACAAAACCCAAAAAAATTTGCTTACTAAAACCACCAATATCTGCAACACCCAAAGCAAATACAGTAGTTTATGCAATCTGAGAAGTGCTGCGATCCTTGCGAAGGATATCTCGAGCGAGTAGTCTGATGTTGACCGCCAATTGTTGAGGTTGTACATGTCAATTTTTTCACGCAGAGCGCGTGTCCAGAAGTCTTCAAAGCAGAAGCATCTCTTCCGAATGAGAAGCGACGAACACCATCTGCAGCAGATGACAAGCCATTCCTCTACCACGTAAACCGACAATGAAAATAATAGTGGCCGTACGGACTTTTCTAATGTGTTCCAAACCATGTCTAATAGCACCATATATAGAAAGACCCAGGATGTGACCACAACGCCTACCGCAGAAGTTAAAACCGATCTGGCTATAACATAATCTGGCTGGGAAACTCGAGCAACAATCCATGACTTGAACAACTCATCTTCAAAATCGTTCCACGAGCGGGATATCCTCTCATCTGCCTCTGTGGATAGTTGAACTTCTTCATCTTTATCAGTTGACAGAATTGAAGAAATCCTTTGTTTCAGAATACGGCGAACAGTAATGCCAGCTATAACTGTGCAGCCTAGTAAAACAATAAGAAACGTAATGCATATGAACATAAGCCAGTTAGAGTCAAAATAACTGGTTAATAAGGAGACCGAATTTCCCTGGCGATCGTAATTATCACTACGAGAGATGTAATTCTTTATTGGAAAGTATAAACCTATTACTAAAACTGCAATGGCTGCCAAATGGTCTGGTGAGCGTGAGGAGACCATTCCAGTAATAAAGTAGCCTAAGAATACGCAAATATTAAGCTCGCAGGCGATGATGATAGATTGATTAGCAAAATATTCATCGTTATAATTATCCTCTTCGTCGGCCGCTTGGATTGAATCCTGCGAAAGACTGATATTTGTGCCGGCTACGAATGAAAGAAGTTGTATAGTGAGAGCGCCCAGAACGAGAGCTTTGCCGGGGATCCAACTCGCTCGCTTGTGGAAAGCTTTCCTCACGTCCAACAACAGCAGAAAAGTGAATGCACACAGGCATAATGATGTTAATACACCTAACCAGTGGAACATGAATTGGTCCATTGCACCAACTACTTTCAGCGCAACTCAAAACCCGCAACCGTCATGTATATTTAGATACCTAAATCAGCTTATAAAAGATTCTTTCCAAGAAAACATTGTATTCTGCTGGGAAGTTTCTCTCAATATTTTTATTCAATTTCTGCAGTTGCGTACGCTTTGAGCTTTCCGAAAGAAAATAAAATTATTTTAAGCAGAAGATCGACTATCTATGTGGACCACCACTTGCAATTACGAGGTTGCTTCAAGCCTTCTATCTTCTATCCAACAACCCTCGCTCTCGGAAATTTTTAGCTTTATTTTAAATAAAAAGAAAAGGAAAGAAAATGAACTGTTTCTGAGATTCGTCAAAATCTTACCCCGTGTTGGCAACTACGAACTTTCGATTTGGGATTTTTTCAAAAAAATGGGATATTGTGACACTTTTGTCAAACCATAGGTTATTCACTTTTTCTAAAGCGTTGGTTATGATTTTCTAATTATGTGCCATCATTATATTTGCATCTTAGTAAACAAAATATGTTTTTAACAAAATGTGTTAGCAACATGTGTGTTAGTCTATTGTAGTTGTTTACAAATTACTAACACACGTTAATACAATAGACTAATACACATGTTGCTAACACATTTTGTTAACAACATATTTTGTTTATAAGGTGCAAATATTGTGCTGCATAGACACAGCCGTCATACTGATGGGTATGTTTCTTCAATCATGTGGCATATGAAGATTAGGTCAACTCAAATCTAGAATCGTACATCACAATATATAACAAGTGTCACGCAGTGGCCATAATTAGTTTTAATTATAATTATATATGTAAATTTAATTGTCATTTTATTATAAATAATAAGTATATTTTAATTAATGATTATTTAATAAATAAAAATTATTATATATTAAAAATTAAATAATAAATTTTGTATAAAATAAGGGTAAAATTATATAATATTGCATATCTGATATAGTATATTATATTATATATATTATAGAATAACACATATTATACATTAGAAATTGTAATAATTATTTATAATATATATATTGAAAATATAATATAGTAAATATTTTAGAATATATAATAGTTATATATTATAATATAGTAATAAAATATAAAATATAGTATTACATCAAAATATACTATATTGTAAATTAAAATACAAATTTAAAATAAGTTAAATGATGTATGAATTATACATTAGAAAATTATGGTTAGAATAAAATCAAAGAAAAATAATAGAAACTTCTATAATCAAACAATTTCAACCAATCATATTTGAGATAAATAATTTATAGAATATAGAAAATGAATAAATAAATATTATGGTGTTAAGGCAAATACAATAAAATAAAGAAATTGTAATAAAATAAAATCATTTGTCACATCTAAGATTGTACAACGAAATGAAGAAATTATAATATAATAAAATTATTTGTCATAGTTAAGAGTAGTTAAAGTGTAATAAGGAGAATGCAATCAAATCATGCAGTGTAAAATCAAATATTGGTTACATAAACCAAAGCAATGATAATTCAATCATGCAAGATTAATTAGAATCAAATATTACATGTGACAAATGATTTGATTGTTTCACAATTTCTTCATTTTATTGTATATTCTGATGTGTGAAACTATATTTGAATTTACCTAATCATCAGTATAACACGTGATTGGAGAAGCAATTGAATGTTTGTCCCTCCATTGCTTAGATACAGGCCTTAAATTCTTAGTAGTGATGAAATAAGTTTATTGAAATAATTGTAAGCAGCTCGCTCCTTTCGTCACCAAAGGAACAGTTTCCACACAATTATATAATGAGTGCGCAAATTCTTTGTATATACAAGAAGTTAATTAAATTGTTTTTTATATAAATTGGGTTTAGTATTCTTTGTGTGCTTTCAGATTAGAACTGCCTTGGCTTTCCATCATGAAAACGCGTAATGGTCTTCCATTTTACTTTGTTTCATTGTGCAATGTGATGTGTGGCCCTACATTAATGCACTGGAACAAATTCTTTACAATAGTTACACTCAATTAGCCGAAATATATATAGAATATATGCTTACTAGAAAACTCATTTGTTTTGTCCCTAGTGCGATTTTTTGTCTCTACCTTACTTGATTACCAGATTAATCCCACAAAGAACATGCCTAAATTTTTTTAATGCATTAACATTACTACTGTTTCATTGGCTTTAATAGTCAATGTAGATTAGAATACCTGAATTACCAATATTTTCATTATTTTGAGCTACTTAGAAGGAAAAAAAAAACATAGGATATAGAGTTGTGTTTTATAATCTTACCTCACATGTGTAGCAATTTTTTAAATTTTTTTTGAATTATTTAAAATTTTATTTTTTAAACATACAAAAGACATCTCTCTCTCTCTCTCTCTCTCTCTCTCTCTCTCTCTCTCTATATATATATATA
>MU226331.1:502766-515746 GCA_018584345.1 Thuja plicata | reverse complement strand
AAACAGAGAGAGAGAGAGAGAGAGAGAGAGAGAGAGAGAGAGAGAGAGAGAGAGAGAGAGAGAGGCAAAATTGGGTAACTTTCTATAGTAAACACATGGATTAGATTCACAACATGTAAATTGATGCACTTAGCCATAAAACTATCAAACTTAATATACCATTTTCTTGGGGCTTTCTTGAGCCCATATAAATTTGTCTTTAATCAGCAATATAAATACTCTTGTCCCTATTTCACAAAACCTTCAAGATGCACCATGTAGAATTCTTCACTTATGTCACCATGAAGAAATGTTGATAGATCAACTTATCAACTTATTCAAGTTCAAGATTATGAACTGCAACCAATCCCAAAATTGCATGAATGGTAGTCATTTTGACCACTAGTGAGAAAATATTATTAAAGACAATTAGGTTTTACTGATCAAATCCTTTCACAACTAATCTAGCTTTGCATCTTCTCTTACCTATATCTTCTTCTTTCAATCAAAATATCCATCTATTTTTTAAAGCTTTGCCATTTGGCGATACTGGAACAAAATCCAAAGTGTTATTTTCCATCAGGGAATTTATTTCCTCTTGCATTTCTACCATTTATTTTTTTACACTCAATTGATTTGTAAGCATCTTAAAAATTTTCTGGTTGTATTTAATTAGAGAGAAAAAAGATCTGGCTCTGCCTCTTTTGAGAACAAGAATTCGTACCTCGTGAAAACTCTTTGTATGTGCAAAGAGTTAATTATATTTATATTATAGAGTCGAATGTGTTTGTCGTGGTGTTTGTATTATGCAGACTACTCCCCCCTTGTGGGTAGCAATATTTTGGGGTTTGTATTGTGACATATTTGTAGCCTTTTCATTTCACTCTCCAGTGTGAGCTGTATATTTTATGTGTGTGGGCCTATATTTGACACCAACTACTCTACCCTTGAGAGATGAGTTATGTTGGAGGTTCAGTATAGAAAATATCAAAATATCCGGATACCTTTCTTGTTGACGTCGTGACGTTAATTGGCCGGCCAGTTGTTTGGACATCGACATCCTTATCCTTATTATGATGTGCGACAGGCAGAGCTTCCACGTAAATTACATTATATTTTCAGGAAATTAATTGTCTGAAGTTTTCTTGAACTCGCCGAGTGAAGAATCTGTGTGGAATATCTGTTTCAAAACCCCACATAAATCATATTTTTCTGGGCTCACTTGAACGTGCCGGCTGTTTTGCGTGAATATTTCCAAACACAATCTTGTCTGCAATATCAATGTGATTGACTTTTTGTGCACATTGAGAAATTTCACGAGGCAAAAATATAATTCAATGACTTTCCTCTTGCATTCTTCTGTCCAAGAATCAAATTATATAGCTCAAAGGATGACGACACATAGTTCTGATTAAATCAGGTGGGATTAGACGGAACCTTACATAAAAAGTAACATCAATTCGAAAAGACAGGTAGAAAGGAGAAGTGAATTAAACAGTTGTTGAACGAAGCTACAACCTTGGGGAGCAGAGTCCCAAAAAACTACTAAACTAAATTTCGAAAACAAAGGGTCCAGGCAGGAACCCCCAACCAGCAACATGAGAGAACCCCTTGCTCCAGAGGAAGGAAGACCAAGGAAGAAGAAAACGAACTGCGGGTTTAGAAAGGCAACTAGCAACCAAGAACAGTTGGATCCATCCTCCGAATTTGTCATTCATTTTAAAGAGGACTTTTAGAGGGTTAAGTAAAGTCTTGGGTCTTTTATTATCTACCCAATTAACCCCCACCTCAAGGGTATAGACCATAGGACTCTTTTTATGTAAATCCAACATGAAAATTGACCTCGAAACTCTCATTAGGGATCCATAGTTATAAATCTCATAAACACATGTATATCAAATAGAAAAACCATATTTCCTTCAAAATGGTTAACTTAATACTTATCCATCGGGTAGTTGATTCAACGTTGAAGTTTCTTCATTCTCCTATTGACCTTTGTACTAACCTGCATATCACAACCATAACTTATAGTTAAGCCCCTATAGTAATCCTACATAGAAGATAATGAAATTCTCATGACCTCAATTGTGAATCATGTTCCTAGTTAATCGTAAGTCAAATTCTACTTTGGCACAACAATTCCCCTCATTTTTCTAAAAGAGATATTTCAAGTCATGTCAATATGCATATACTTTCATTACATTACATCATAATAATATAGCGTAATTTCAAAAGGAAAAATGTAAGAAACCATTCATAAGTCTAACAATTCTAAACATATTCCCTTCAAGAAAGATATATAACTCCCATCATGTTTTCTAATGACATTAATAATATTACTATAATGATACACACATGCAATTAACTAATTAATGATCTTTAGTAATCTAATGACAACATATTACGGTTGTATTAATCTCCTATGAAGCATGGTGTTACAAGTTGTTTATGAAGAATTGTCTTACAAGTCGTCTACAAGGTTAGATGTCAGGAATATATGACTTAATGTTTATTTATTACCTTTATCAATATAAAATAGCTGATATATACACTTCAACATGGGGATGCATGTTTTAAATTTAGTGTTTATGTTTCTCATCTTTATTTTTAAGCATGATTTTTCTATAATTTGACATAACATTTGTCTCTCAATTTCAGCCAAAATCATAAATAAGATTCTTTACATCTACAATATTTTATCTATGATATACTTATTACCTTTCTAGTTTCTAGCACTAATTGGTAAAAATTATGAATGATATTATATCCAAATTAGAATGCATATTTCATATCATTGTTCATTAATGTTATAGTAATTTAAAGGAAAGAGAAAATTATAAATATGGACATACATGCATCAAAATTAGCACTAGAAATTATTATAGTTTAAATGTACAAAATACTATTATTTTGACATGTTGTAACTATTGCATAATATGAGAATTCAAATAATTATTTGAGATCAAATATGTTTTTCAAGTTCTACCTTTTTCACAATAATAAGACTACTCACACATATATGATTGAACTATATAAAAAGTAAAAATTGCACCTAATCAAATATCTACAAATACAAAGTTAGAAGTCTAAAAAATCATATACAATATCCAGGGTAACAATAATACCAAGTCCTACTTACAACCAACCACAAACAATTCTCTTCAAGCTTCTATTGCATATTGTCAAACAATTTTGAATATAAATATTAAATAAAATCATCTTATCCTCATCCATTACATTCCACTAGAACAATCTAATTGACCTTATTGTCCTACCCTCTTCTCATCCTTACACTCTTCATTTAGTATGTCTACCAAAGTAATTACTACTAAACATTTCATTTTCGAATTGATCCTACTACCATTTTGCCATTGTCGATTAAAGATAAGTATTCATTGTTTGTCATCATATCTTTTCAACCATAACTTAAAATTGCAAATTCTTGTATTCTTTTAAACAAGACTAATGAAATATGAAAAAATTTGTTGTACTAATTTTACTACTTTAATTTGCAATCATGACATCAACCAACACCTACAAATTTTACGTCTATCATGTTTAAAAATTAAAATACAAAAATTCATTGACTAGCAATAACTTCTCCAAACGTAGACAGAACTACATTCATAAGGTACAATTTATTATTATGCACTTGTCTTTAAATGCATTTATTTTTAAACATTTAAAAATTCACACATTGTCGCATTTGAAATAATTTACATACACTATTCTACAACCCTTCCATATTGTAATTAAATCTTTCTACACAATTTTTAGGGTTAATCATTTCTTCCTTCATGCCTGTGTTGAATCTTGCTATAAAACATAATTAAAAGTCACCAATCTTGAACTTTACACGAAAATAAATCGCTTCTAAAATTATGTTACTTGATTTCATTTTTTTAACCACTCTCAAAACTCATTAACATTTCATGTTACAAATATTCATCGTATTCCTCTCTCTTCCCGCTTCACCTCTACTTCTACCACCTACCTACCAACATCCTTATGATAGGAACATGATGCTTTCAATCTCTTATTTGCTTTGCATTTTTTTTGTTATTTTAGTTTAGAACTACCTTGGCTTTTTATGAATAAAACACATTCTGAAATTTCTATCGATAATATTGTTGTATTGTCAATTCATCGTTTCATTGTATAATGTGGCATGTTGGTCTACCTTTGACTCTAACGAATCTTCCTTGTGAGAGATGATTTGAAAATATCCCATGACGAAAGCTCCTCGTTCCTAGCTCGCGGTGGTATCATCGCCAATTTTAGATGTACTTCATTTTCTTTCCTTTTTCTTCGGTATTAAAAAACATAGAATTTGGAGACCAGCTATTGTTACAGGGTATAGTCATTTTCAGCTATCTTTATCATGCACGCAATGGACTGATTCATGCTTAACTGGTTAGGTTTTTTAACTTCACCATGCATGTGCGTGTTTAGTTTTCTATTAGTGTCGGATGTGAGGAGCGCTTTCCACAAACGAGCGGGTTGGATACATGGAAAATTTCTCCTCCTCGGCGCTCTCACAATTCAACTTCTTTTGTTTGTAGTCGGAACAAATATCAGTCTCTTACTGGATTTACTACATCCGACAAACCAAGAGGTGACATTAGACAAACTATTTGTCGTGATAGACGAAGCCGTGACATATGTAATACTCATCTATACCTGCGTGCTCAATGTTTGTGTATCCTTAGGGTACTTTCTTACTGGAATGGTTGCCCCACGCTCGCAAGACAATTTGGCAGCCATTTCAGTGTTAGTAATAGGTTTGTACTTTCTATTTAAGAGTTTTATCTCTGGTAATGGTTATCAAGATCAGGGATATAATATCTCTCCCTTGACCAATCATACTGTCTTCCACTAGCTTCTGTTTATATCCATTACATTTTTAATTCTTTTGCTAGGCTGCATAGTTATAGCTGGCATTATTGTTCGTCGTATTCTGAAAGAAAAGATTTCTGCAATTCTATCAACTGATAAAGATAAAGACGTTCAACCATCCAAAGAGACAGATGAAAGGGTATCCCGTTCGTGGAATGATTTTGAAGATGAGTTGTTCAAGTCTTGGATTTTTGCTCGGGCTTTCCAGCCAGATCAGTCTTCAATTCAACGACAGGGCTTCTAGTCACGTGAAAGACTGCATTTATCCCAGAACCACAAGTTTTCTTCGTGTCATTCAACTTTTTGATGCGAAATTTATGACTACTGTAAAACATAGCTTTGTGGTGTTTGACCTGCAATAATATGTCAAACATGTAAAAATTATTGCATCGAGAGTTGATAAACCCATGGGTGATTAACAAATCTATGCGTACCTAAAAATCTCTTAAACCATCTGCTAAATCTATTTCCCTTTGTGTAACATTAGAATCTTCATTACGATGAGCTTCTTTAACCAATAAAGACACAACTTCCCATGTTAATGTGCTCAGTAGTATTGCCTTGACAACTTTCATGGTCATCAATTACATAATCAACAAACAAAACATAATAGAAATATATAAATTCTAAACATAAAAGATTAGGTGGAACGGTAGTACCTTCACAATTAATTTTATTATATTCCAACTTCCATAGGCGAGTTGTCATTCTTTGTTGCTTTGATGTAGTCTCTTCTTTTCCATTGAAAAAATATTTTTTGGTAGTTTGATACTTATGATTTCTGTGGAGAAAGATCCTATACTCATCAAACACCTACTTTTCTAACCTTTTTGAATGACGAGATTTCATCTTTGGACCACAAACTGGACATGCAAATTTTCCCTTTCTTTGAAGACCTACAAGATAATGATACAATTGGATTAAACATGTTAATTTTTATAATTATAATTATCATGTGCAACTTGAATTCACCATAACATACCAGAAAAATGTGTTAGCCCTGGGGCATCATGTATTGTCCATACAAGCATTGCATGAAATTGAAACTGTCATTGTCCAATTGGTTTAGAGATGTCATATATAGTGACACCATTCTATAACTCCAGCAACTCGTCGATAAGAGGCTCAATATATACATTCATATCTTTAACTTGGTAGTTACCTAGTTGAATGAACTATAACATTACATAATTATTGTGACCATTTTACTGTAGAATTTATAATTACATGCAAATAATTGTTAAATTATAAAATACCTGGAACAATCATTGCCAACATAATGTTCCCCCTCTTTATTGGCATCCATGTAGGAATGTTATTGTTGATGACAAAAATAGGCCAAATAGAGTAAACAGATCTCAGCTCTCCAATTGCATTGACACTGTCCACTGCCAATGAAAGCTTGAGATTTAGAGGTTCTTCGATAAAGTGCGGCCACTTTTCCTCTATGTCCTTAAATGTCAAACCATCTGTAGGCATTCAAATAATTTCATCTTGACTCCTATTGCATACATGGTAATCCATAAATTGTGTCAAGCTACTATACATGAAAAATCTTTGTAAACGTGGGATAACGGGGATGTAATGAAGAACCTTGTGAGGCACACTTTTTGTTATTTTATCTGTTTGATATCTACTCATATCACATTCAGGAAATTTTATTAAAAATTTATGTTCTTTATAATAAATAATATGATCATTGGGATAAGCACCTATTTCTTGATACTCCATTCCAATATCTTTCATAGTAACACATAATTCTCGGTATGAGCGAGGGAGAATATTCGATGGTGGTGACAAAATCTCACCTATCAATCTATAGCAAAAAATATAAGTTGTTAATATTAACTTCGATGGGGCCTATAAAGGAAACTTTGGTAAGTCAGGTGTAGGCTTTGCTCTAAGGAGATGGGATAAATCTATTGTGGTAGTAGCACGTTGTAAACTACCAGATGGCACAAATAATTTGGCAGAGGCAAGGGCGGTAGTCTATGAATTTCGACTAGCAATTGATATGGGGGTAACAGATTTACACATCGAGGGTGACTCCCTTATAATAAAAATCTTTTGGAAATTGGTAGTTACAATATGTAATGTAGGAGGTTACTAAGCTTCTACCCATATTATCTTCATTCAAAATTACACACTGCTTTAGGGAGGGCAACAAATTCAAGGATTGCCTTTCAAATCTGAGAGTTGATGGTGTGAAAATGGATTGCAAATTGGAATACGAGAAAATCCAGTACAATCAAATACCAGGATTTTTGAGGGAAGAAGTCAGCAATCATTTGGGAGAAAGTACTTTGGCGGCTATGGTCATAGATTCGTAAGGTTCTTAGTAGCACACAAAAATGATGGCACACATGACATGTACGAATGGAGGTAAAAACACATGCGCACATCACCTAGACACACTCTGGAATAAATGTGTGGCCAAGTTTAGTTTTAGAAGTAAAAATGAATCTCAGTTTCACATGAATTGCATATAAGGTGTCACCCGAAAAGTTCAGTTGCATGTCCATGAAAGGATGGAAGGTACAGATTTGTATCCAATTGAATCAATATAACTTTATATGCGCACAGTCCTGAGTTATTCCCAATCTAGAATGCGTGGGGTATTAATCACAGGGCCATTTCATATTTTTTTCTATCATTTTGATTAACAAAGCTATAGGTTATTTAATCCCCTAATTCTGGTACTTCTGGATCAGTATACTACTACAGGAAGTTTCATTAGTTATATGCAAAAGTTAGCATGGATTACTAAGAGTTAAACCTGAGGATTTGCTTGCAAATTAAGGACTGAAAGCATTTGATAGCTGAGCCATACTTGGGGAGGCAAATGAAGGTAACCTTTAAGCCACTCCCAAATCACGTATAGGACACAATTGAAGGCATTATCGAAGATGGCATCCTACTTTCAGATGCTCCACGACATATCTACCACACCCAGGTTGTATCTATGTTTTTATCAAATTGGTATGATTTGCTTCCAGATTATAATGTACTCTTTCAAATTGCAAACAAAATTCTATGCCTAGAATTTGTATTGGAAGGGAAAATTCACGTGGCGCTACAAGGGTAGCAAGTTCATTTATCTAAAGCATGGATAGGTGGTCTGTTTCCCCCCACAACACCTGAAAGAAAAGAGGGAGTGCATGAGACTCTATGATATATTGAAGCTTTCCTTGGAAGGACAGGACCAACTGCTACTGAGAAGGGAAATCATAAAATTCATGGACATTTTGCCCAGTGGTATGGTGGCTAATTCTTTTTTGTTATTTGTAAGTATCTCCGTCATTTTGGCTTTTGTGGAAAAGAATGATTCAGGGAAGTCTTCCCCATCTGTCATCTCACCAGCATTGTCGGTCGCTTCTCAAGCTAGAAGAGGCTGGCGCAAAGGGAAAGGCCGAATGGAAGATTAGCGTTCACGGCCCCAATATATCCCCTGCATTTTTGAAAATTTTGGTACGGCCTGCTAGTTTTGTGTGGACAAATGTGGTATTAAAGGCCTCAGCTAGATGATATGGGGTTTTTAATCAGCTCCAGTTCTACAAATTTATTGGTGGACATTTAGATCCTGAATACCAGTGTTGCCATGTCATTTTGTTTTTTTTGGGTAGTTTTCATGTTTTTTTGTGTAACCAGGGTTTTATTCTCTTGTATTTAACATGCTCTGTGCTGTGCAAGATTGTTAAATCTTTTTCCAAGGAAAAATCTGGCCTTCATTTTTTGTTGTGTAGCCATGAACATTAAGTAAAGATATGGTTTTTATTGGGCAGGGATAAAGGTTTTTATTACTGCTTCTTTCCCTCTTGAGCCCTTGAAGCAGTTTAATAAATTTATAAATACATTATAATGGCTCTGCCATTTTTACCTGAAAAAAAATTATGGCACATTTTTCGCCCTTTATTGACTATAATGACATATATGAAATACCTTAGCATACGTGACATGTTATGTTGGATAAACGATTCATAACCTTTAAGTTCAACAACAACAATACAGTAGAGAGAAGAGTTATTTGGGAGCCTTCGTAAAGGGTCGTGCCTGCCTTCTCAAGTAGAGGTATATCATGGATGACATCAATGTCATCCTGATTATCATCATCATCATCTCTGCCAGTACCAAATGTGTCATGGATCAATGTATTAGTACCATCATCTTCAAATATGTTATTGGGCACATGATCATTGAGAAGAAGCCAGTTTGTTGTTGCTACAAGGAAAATGGAGTCCCTCTTGAAGTTGTTGATTGCAAGTCCACCTAGGCCTCTACATCATAGAGGCATGACCATAATGGGTCCTTTGAAATGTAATGAGACCAAGATTGATCATTTGATAATATTTTGATAGTATGGTGATTATTTTGTAATATGATCATGAATAAAGTTTTGTAAGCCATTGTTGGCACCTTGAGGCTAGGATAGCTCTCCTTGGGGTCACTTTATGATCCAAGGATAAATAAAGTTGTTTAAGACCTATAGGGTCAATATTGATTTTAAGTTGGCCATTAGAACCATTAAGAGTTGTGTAATGCACTAAAACTGCTAAAAGATGTAATGTTGCATGTAATGATTTGATCTATGGAGGATGTAAAACTTGTAATAATTAGTAGTTTCTCAGGGGTGATTGATCCCTGTATTCTTTATTATTTTATTCTTTATTATGAGTCCAAAGGGGACTCCACGACTCTATAACCCTATATTGACTCCAAATTTTGGCATTTTTTCATTCTTTCAAAAGTCACATCCGAGTGGACATACCACAACAAAGTGAGTTTTTGGTGAATTTTGATTAGATTTATATTAATAATGGTTTCTTAGGTCATTTTAGACCATTTTTGGTGATTGGGTCAAATTGCTAATGCAACTATTTTGGTTAAATTTGTCAAAATAGGAAAAAGCTTCTAGAAGTAAGTTGAAAAGTATTTCAAAGGTGTGGCGATGTGATTTTGGAAAACAAATTTCATTGTAATATATCTTTTTTTTTGCATTCTTTTTTATCCCAACTTTGCAGGGCTCCATAAGAGGGTTTCATATGATTTTAACTTCATTAAAGTCTGATATCAACATGTATCAGACACAAAACTAGATGTTTTCATGTTTGCATGAAGTGATGGAAGGAATGTTGGAGGAATGTGAGATTGGTCAGATTTTAGGAATAGTGTTGGGACTCTAACCATGCAAATATATCTCTTTAAAATATTATTAACACAAGGAAAAGTCATCACTTCTTGATCATCTAGTGATGAAATCTAGTTGCAATCATTGTGACAATCCAAACCAAGTTTGTAAAACACCTAAAATACATTGAATCAAAGCTGCACGCATATTTCATGTGGCCATAGGAGGGTTAGGGTCCTTAAAACTTAGGTACAACAAAAGGATATCACTATTTGCATTGGATACATACTAATAGTTTCACCTATCTTATTCACTGGTAAAATCACAGTCACAGTCATGTTCGTTACTCCTAAAATATTCTATTCCAAATCTAATCCAAATTATTGTATGGATGAAAAAACTATGACTTGACATTACTAACACATAAATAAAAGAAACCCATAAATCAAATATCATAATACCATTGACCTACCAATAATTGTAAATAAAAAATTTAGAAATGAAGGATATAAATAACATGTAGCTTTTTAAATATTGGGATTTATGAAACTTATGTGAAAACTAGTTTGAATTACAAACCAACACAAGCTAGAAAAATATGTCTTAAAATATAATTTTATGCATATATATTACATATTGAGTGGAGTCTAGCGCTACTTCAAATATTCCTTAAAAAGAATGGAGCACAACAGTCATTATTTTCCATATCAACTGCTCATTCTTTTATACTCATCTCAAAAACTGTTGATTATTATCTTACTAAACTTACAATTCAAATATGAACTTACCTCTTCAAATTCTCATATGAAATCCTTATTTTACCCCTATTGTTTGCTTCTATAACAAAGATCTAAACATAATCTACCTTAAAACAATGAAAATACACTAAACATAATCTAGTTAATTCCTAATTTTAAATTTTAAATTGTTATCTGGGTATGTGCAAGATCATGGGGGGCCAAAAATTGGCGATGTGAAAAAAATCCACTTTTCACTCATCCAAAAGTGCATGAAAATATTTGTTGACATTTTAGTAGGCCTGAGTGTCAGTACACATGGGCAAACCTGACACCAAAGCACAAGCCTAATTGGGTACCTAATTTTTTTGGGTACCTGATATTTTCGGGTACCCGAAACAAATCGGGTACCTAATTTTTTTGAGTACCCGATATTTTCGAGTACCTGATTTGTTTTTTTTAATAATTTTTATTTTTTCTTATTAATTTTTTTTTTTTTTTCAAATGAACTTTCATAGGACCCCTTGGGACACCCTTGAGTGTTCCAATGTGTCCCTAGGGTCCTAGTACACCTTCTCACACATTAGGGCCCCTAGGAAGACCCCATGACCCCTTTTGAAACATTGGAACATTCAAGTGTATCCCAAGAGGTCGTAGAACCCCTTGGGACACACTTGAGTGTTCCAATATGTCTCTGGGGGTGAAAGAGGGTCCTGAGGGGTCCTAGTACACCTTATCACACGTTAGGACCCCTAAGAAGTCCCCATGACCCCTTTCGAGACATTGGACCACTCAAGTGTGTCCCAAGAGGTCGTAGGACCCCTTGGGACACAATTGAGTGTTTCAATGTGTCGTAAGGGGTCATGGAGTCTTCTAAAGGGTCCTAACATATGATAAGGTGTAATAAGACCCCTTAAGACCCTCTTTGACCCTCGGTGACACATTGACACACTCAAGTGTGTCCCAAGGGGTCCTACGACCTCTTGGGATACACTTGAGTGTTCCAATGTGTCAAAAGGGGTCATGGGATCTTCCTAGGGGTCCTAACGCATGAGAACATATACTAGGACCTCTTAGGTCCCTTTTTGACCCCCAGGGACACATTAGAACACTCAATTGTGTCCCAAGGGGTCCTACGACCTCTTAGGACATATTTGAGTGTTCCAATGTATCAAAAGGGGTCATGGGGACTTTCAATTACCCCTTTTAAAATATTGGAACACTCAAATGTGTCCCAAGAGGTCGTAGAACCCCTTAAAACACAATTCAGTGTTACAATGTGCTCCCAGGGGTCAAAGAGCGGCCTAAGGGGTGCTAGTACACCTTATCACAGTCGTAGGACCCCTACGAAGTCCCCATGACCCCTTTCGACACATTGAAAGACTCAAGTGTGTCCCAAGAGGTTCTAGGACCCCTTAGGACACACTTGAGTGTTTGAATGTGTCCTCAGGGGTCAAAGAGGGTCCTAAGGGGTCGTAGTACACCTTTTCACACGTTAGGATCCCTAGGAAGACCCCATGACCCATTTTGAAATATTGGAACACTCAAGTATGTCTTAAGAGGTCGTAGGACCCCTTAGGACACACTTGAGTGTTCCAATGTGTCTCTAGGGGTCAAAGAGGGTCCTAAGGGGTCTTAGTACACCTTATCACATGTTAGGACCCCTAGGAAGTCCCCATGGCCCCTTTCGAGACATTGGACCACCCAAGTGTGTCCCAAGAGGTCTTAGGAACCCTTGGGACACAATTGAGTATTTCAATGTGTCAAAAGGGGTCATGGAGTCTTCTTAGGGGTCCTAATGCATGAAAAGGTGTAATAAGACCCCTGAAGTCTCTCTTTGACCCCAGGGACACATTGGAAGACTCAAGTGCATCCCAAGTGGTCCTACGACCTCTTGGGATATACCTGATTGTTCCAATGTGTCGAAAGGGGTCATTGGGTCTTCCTAGGGGTCCTAACGTGTGAGAGCGTGTACTAGGACCCCTTAGTTCCCTCTTTGACCCCCAGAGACACATTAGAACACTCATTTATGTCCCAAGTGGTCTTACAAACTCCTGGGACACACCTGAATATTCCAATATGCTCCCAAGGGTCAAAGAGGGACCTAAGGGGTCCTAGTACAACTTATCACAGTCGTACGACCCCTATGAAATCCCCATGACCCTTTTTAATATATTGGAACACTCAAGTGTGTCCCAAGAGGTTGTAGAAACCCTTGGGACACACTGGAGTGTTCCAATATG
>MU226331.1:443160-480530 GCA_018584345.1 Thuja plicata | reverse complement strand
AGGGGTTGAAAATAAATTAACAGGGAGAAAGGGGAGGGAAAATTAAAAATTAAAAATTCTGCCGGGTTTTTCGGGTACCTGAATATATCGGGTACCAGATTAGGCTCGGTATTGCTTTGTGCACCATACCTACCTGGTCAACTCTTCAAATTTCTCAAAAATGTGTTTTTCCCCTATTTCTCTGAGTTCCAGACTTCGACCATGTAGCTGACGACTTTTTTTTACCCAAATTTGATGAAACGAAAAGGGTATCTTAAGGAGATTATCAGCTTTTTATTGATATAATTGCTGTCAAATTTTGAATTCGGTAAGTAATTATTAGTTATTTTCCAATTGAGTTACCTCTAAAGTGTTGATTTATATACTGATTGAAAAATGGCTATAACTTTCAAACGTTATAAGATTTTTGAAATCTGAAAAATACGTCACATTTTATGCTTCGCCTACTATAAGAAATTTTTTTATTTTTTTGAAATTGTTAAAGTTTTCAATGAGTTAAGGTGGTCAGACACGAGAGTTTTTTTATTCTGAAAACGTTGTTGCAGATAATTCATAATTAATTATTTTTTTTGAATAAAATCACACAAAAATATGCGTCACATCCGGGCACGAGTCTAATACTTATATATAAAATATTATAAAAAAATATTATCATTTGATTATGATTAAGGTGGTCAGAAATACACCTACTTATTTTTTTCCTAAAAATTTTGTACAGTTACATTGAAATCTATACTTTTCACCAATCATATTAACTTTTTTTCAGAAAAGGCCTAGTAGTTTAGAAACTACATTCAATTTCCTACAGATTCTATTTTTACAACTTTTTGATATTAGGTTGATAGCTAGTTCAAATTTTCACTTCAAGTTTACTACCCCTGATTTTCTGATTTTTCATTGCCACTTAAGGGCATAGTTTGGCCCCTCATGATCTTGCACATACCCATCTGGATTTGATTTTTTTAAATTCTACCATATGATTTTTCTTTGAGATTAAAACCCAACATATTACAATCTTAATATTAGACTCGAAATTGGAAAATATACCAATTTGTATTATCTCATGTTATGATTTGACACCACTTCACATATTTCCTAAAAATAATGGCACATCTTTCATAGAGCAGGTAATGTGGTCCATATTTCCTTTTATAATGAATTGATAAAAATAGGAAGAGCGTGAGAACAAGGATTACTTATTAATTGAGTAAAATTCAAACAAGCCACTAAATACTCAAATGAGTAAGTTGCAGGAGAAGAATATCTCCTTTTCCAATGTCTTTCATCATAATTCTTTCTTAGAATAACTATTTTATCTGATGGGATTTAGTGACAAATACTGTAAAGACTTTATGGTGAAGACCAAAAGATTGATTTCCTAACTTGTTGAAGAAAGTGTCCCCCATATATAGAAGGGCATGAATAATAAGCGCAAAGTGAAGAAAGAGAAAGGTGCCACTAAAGGAAAGTATTAAGAGTTAAAAAGAAACAAATGATAACGAAAACTTACATTATTTGTATATTTTAGATTGAAGGAAATGTTAGAGCATGCATATTTTCATATTGTCGTATTATGTAAAAGATGCATATTATTACATTATATAATTGGGCACATATACATATATATTCATCTATGCATTGCAATTCATCTATCACTTTCATGGATTTAGCGATAGATATTGCAAAGTGAAAAAGAGAAAGGTGTCACTAAAGGAAAGTATTCAGAGTTAAAAAAATTAATGGTGTTGAGTGCACAAATGGGGACTCTATCCAATCTTGGTAGGCTCATCCGATTGGATTAGGGTGCCCCTACTATCTATAGGTGGAACGATAACTCTATTCTACTTTTCCCTATATTCATAGTTATATAGTACATATATGGAACATATCTAATATTTAGTGAATAATATAATTTATTACGTATTAAATTTATTAAATAAAATTACATTAATTTTTATAATATAAATGATATTTTATTTATAGTTTGAATTTAATAGATAATATCATTATCTATTAAATTATAAATATGACTATAGTATAATATATATTATTAAAATCTATATCATGTGAGATTTTATTAATAAAAACACTCACATAAATACTAAAATGCAAAATATATCACCTATAGATCTACTCCTAAATCATGTTTGATAAAACTTGAGATCTTCCCACTATGATAGGGTTTTACAACCCTAACTTTATTTATTTTACCGTTTATCTTTTCTAGAAACTTCATGAACTCTGGTTGGTCGTGCTTCTTGAGGCTAGGGATTTTGATTCTATGGTTAATTTGTGAGTTTTGGAAGTTTTTCTTGGATATTCTCCTTAATACAACTTCACAACATTTTCCAGGTATGCTGCCATTGTGAAAATACCAAACTCTTTGTGACTATTTTTTTGAATGGCTCTGAGAATGTGGAAATAATCTCTGTATTCTATCTCAAACCGTGGCTTTCATTTTGGACTTCGAGTTGTACATGTTTTTCAGAAATCTCTTTTTCTCTATTCTTTTAATGACTTTATATATACATGCTTCATCTATGCATTCAAACTATTTGGTATTGATTTGTACATTGATCCTCTTTTGATACATCACTGGAGAAAATGATGACAATGATTACCCATTATGTGTATCATTATAAGACAAGGGATTTCAAAGACTTTGCATTTAGGATTAAAAACACTAATACCATAAACTACTTGGTATCCCCAAGGCAATGTAAAGGCTCCATGGATTTCATGTTGACCAATGTTAGTTCCTGGCTAACCCAACCCATCACCAAGAACAGATACCCTATCTCCTCACATCTATAGGGGCACAAACTTTCCATGCTTGTTGAATGCATATTTGAAGAAATATTTCTTGACTGTAATACCTACTAAAATGATAATAAGAGATTTCTTGACTGTAATTTTGGATGATATTATAATTGGGTACTACTGATGTTTTTGGAATTCATGTTTTGTCACTAATGTCAACATGTGTTTATGTGGAGCGAACAGACTAGTCATTAGTATTGTATGATGACTAAAAGAAGTGTACGGACACTATACGGATGAATCAGAATGATCAAAGAAAAGGATATGAAGAAGGATGTGTGATGACCTTATTCCTAAGGTCGTTTGGCTTAATATTACATATTTGTGATGTTACAGATGTTTTAGTGAAGACAGGTTTCTAGACTGTGACAATGATGCTTAACAGAGCAGGTCTCTACGTTTTGGGTATATCTTACAAGCGAAGATGATTCAGCTTATGTGAGCTTAAGGGATGAGTGAAGACATATTGAGCAATAATTTTTGTTGATCGATAGTCATGTGATTGTTGGTGATGTTAGTTGTGCTCTGTATTCTAGAGGACACCTATTTGTGGCCGACTTCAGAGATGTAGCGTGTATTATGGATTTTGAGCATGGATTATGGATCTTAGAGTATATATGATGTATTTTAATTGATGTTTACTTGTTTTAGGTACCTTGTGATCTTAGCAAGGGTTTAAATAACTATTTATAAATTAGGAAAGCTTAATTGGCCAACCTAATCAATTATTGTAATATGGTATATATGTGAGATCTTTTCTTTTTGAAAAGAAGTAGTAGTAATGTGAGAGTAATATGAAGGTAATTGAAAGAGAGAACTGTGGAGCTATGAGCGTTGATTGGCTACTAGAGGTAGACCAGAGCTTGTGATTATAGTACTTCATTAGAACTGACCAAGCAAAGATAGTTGCTATCAGATGGTTCACTGGATTGTATATTTATTAGATACACTTGTTCGGATTGTTAATCCTTGAGGGTGGCATTAACCTTCTTTTGGCAGTGTGCCTGGGTAGTCAGCCCACTGTTACTCTTGACTCCTAATATGGTATGCCCTTTAACAGAGACTATAGACTGTAATGTTGTCATAAGATCCTAAGAGGGATAAATATTTTAACAGGGATACTATACTCTCAGTACATCATTTTTGGGTGTTAATTCCCACCGGGGTTTTACTTTTAACATGGTTTCCTCGACAACAAGGATTGTGTTGGCATTTACTGTGTTATCATTTGAATTGAAGTTTTGGTTTATAAAGTTTAAAGTTTAATAATCTGTATTAAAATTGATTCAACCCCCCCCCTCCCCCTTATTTTTACTTTTGGACTATTATTCCTAACATGTAATACCTATTAAAACACCTGGGTGGTCCCACAATAGTGTCTCCCACCTTTTGGCCAACTTTGACATGAAGATCAACATTCTAAGAAAAAACTTCACTTTCAAATACTAGTTGCCGCAAAACTATTAGGAATTTGAAGATGATGTAAACTAGAGTCTCTTAGCATTTTCTTTCTAGTTTATAAATATATATTTTAAAAAAAAATTAAAATACATTTAAATTCATTTTCCCTTCTCCTTTGAAAAGTGGTTTATGTAAAAAAAACTATGTTTTTAAGGAGTGACTATCACTTGGATTAGCATAACTTTTTTTAAAATACGATAACGATTTAATTCTTTCACAATTATATTTTTAACTTTAATTTCTAAAGGATGTAGTTGCTTTCATTTATTTTGGGTCAATATTTCGTAGTTTATTAAGTTCTAAAGTGACAGTAACTATAATTTAGACTTAATGTCACTTGCATCACTCTAACTTGATCTATATATATCGAAATTTATTTTTTCCCTTTTTTTATAGAAAGGTATCACAAATACTCTTTTCCTTCATATTTTTCATAATTTATTTTTTGTAATTTACTATTTTTCCCGAAGCCTTGAAGAGACAGGTTGTTGAATGACCGAACAACCTATGTTTAGTTAAAGTAATATTTGAAAGTGACAATGAACTCAATATGTATTAAAAATATATTCATTAGAAAGATTTCTCCAAATAGCATCATTTGACATCATGTGTTTCAAAAAATCATCTTATTTTGTCCTTTTCCAAGGCCTTGAAAGGCCATTTTTTTGGAGTTTTCTTTTTTCTGAGGAAAAATTTTCAATTTAGGGGTCTTCGAGAAAAGAACCCCTTCACGTGAAGGTATCTGAGGGGCTTCATAAGAAAGGTCTTCGCTCGAAGATTCTCATATGAAAATTCCAGCGAGAAACACCCTGCTAGAATTTTACCCAACCTAGTTCCCATGAACTTGGTCGGGTAGTTATGAATTTTTTTTATTTTTTTAATTTAGAATAGTATAAAAGTAAAGTTTTTTATTTCCATTTTTCACTGAATTGCAATAAGTTAATTCTCTTTTTCTATTATTGATCAATTTTTACACAAAGGCATTTTTTGGAGGAGGATTGCTATTTCTATTTTTTTCAAAGGCATAATTTTCGAGAGGAGAAATATTAGATCAAAGTATTTTTTTGAAGAAGAGAATTTTTATTGCCAATATTTGAAAGATTTTTTTTGGAGAGAAGAAATGGGGAACAAGAAGGGAAAACAAAGTAAATCTTCTAGAAAAAGGTCACCTAGTATCGAACAAAGAAATCGTGAAGTTGCCTTGGCATATTACTATAAAACTAAAGAAGGTGAAGGACAAGTTGAAGTAGGAGGGTCAAGTCAAGTCAAAGAATTGCACATTGAAGAAGGGTCGGGATCACTCCTTATAGAAGCTCAAGCAATTGATGTTGGAGAAGGGTCAGGATCACCTACTCCTACTAGTATGGATGAACTTATAAATTTAGCTCAAACTGTAATGAGAAATATATATATATATATATATATATATATATATATATATATATTGTGTGTGGTGTAAAATGTACGATGGAAGATGTTTTTAATGTTGATAGTATTGAGGAGAAGATAAGATCCCCTCTCTAGCCCCAAATTTCACCAAGGGAAGATCCACTTTGATCAACCATAAGAAAATGGTTAATGGGAAAATGCATCAATCAATCAGAAATAAGAAGAAAGAAGAAGGTCTTATCATCCTGAATAATGGATTTAGAATATAATAGATTTTGAGTGATTAATAAACCTTAATTGAAATGAATTAGGAGATAAGTACTAACCTCAAAATGCAAAAGATTTGAAGAATGTTGTTTTTGGGTGTCTGTACTAAGTTTCTAGGAATCCTGCAACCGGACCTGGAACAGAAACACAGAGATGACAAAAACCCAAAAATATTTTCTGAATCTGGCTTAGGTCCAATTTTGACCCAAAAATGAATGTCACCTTTGACCCAAAATTTATGATTCTGACCCATAAATTTGATTTTGACCTGTACAGTCTGATAGAAAATCTATTTCCGGATCCTGATAGTTCACCGAAAAGGGTATCTAGATCTGCGCTCTAATTTGATGTTTCGAACCTGTCCCTGCAAGAAAAATGGTTTGTTTATTGGGGGGAAGGGGTTTGCCTTAGTAAAACCCCAATTTAGGAATTAACCTTAAAATAAATAATTGAAAATAGAGAATGCTAGCAAGTAGTAGAAGCAGATCTAATAATGAAGCTATGACAATAGATATGCAATTATACTTCGAATGTAAACACGTATGTAAATATGAAAGCTTGGACTCAATTTTAGAAACCATAAACCTCCATGATTGTATGCTTGGAATCCACCTTGGAAGAATAATGAATGAATATTAAGGATGCACAAAGGATCTTGAAGGAAGATTACACCACCATGATGGATAGATCTAGGGTTTGAATAATGAATCTTGAATGCTTGAATCAAATCCCTTCAAAGGCTTGAAAGCTTGAATCCTTGATCTTCAATGGAGAACTTGAATGCTTGAGAGGAAGAATTAAAAACCTTGATTGAACTTTGTAAGCTTGAGAACATGTAGAATTATTTCTTAGTTGATGATTGTTCACTTGTGATTATGCTTAGTGAAAATGAGAGGAGAAAACTTCCTTATATACAAATCTAGGGCACAATCTTCTAGAGAAGCCTACATAGGATAATTAAATTCCAATTAGACCTATACCCATATAAGAGGACCTATATTAAATATAATTTCAAAATTCATTAGTTCAGAACCCAAAACAGATGACCCAGAAGCGAGAAAGGAACTTTTGAATGAACCCTGACAGCCAACAAACTTTCCAATTGGAAAGGGGACCTGGGTCAAAATCAATGTCGACCTTGACCTAGGTCAAGATTGAGGTCAAATTTGACCTAGGTCAAGGTCGAGGTTGAGGTCAACCTTGACCCAGGGAGTCAGAACCCCTGGAAAATGTGTCAGGTGGGATAAATAGTGTCCAGAGAGGCCCAATCAGTGTCCTAAATAGGCACAAAAGTAGGAGAGGGTGCATAAACGAGAGGAAAACATGATGTTGGTCAAAAAACACCCCCTAAGGATGGCTAAATTTTTCTATCATTTAATTTCTTCCATTTTAAGATGATACAAATATTAATTATAGAAACTTAGATCAGTTACTTACAATGAATGTGGAGAATTTGAGATCACTTGCTAATTTTCAACCCTTAATTCTTGCTAAGAAGAGGTCAATGAATATGATAGCAAGATAAATATTGGCTAAATTTGATAATTTTGAAATACTTTAACAAGCCCAATTGCTTTCAATTGTACTTATAACAAAAATTTGGAAGGGGCATTAAAATTATTGGGTATAGACACAACATCAAAGAAGACAAAATTTGTTGACATGCAAACTGATATGATTGAAAATATTAGGAAAGGTTTTAATAAGGTAGGGAAGCAATCTTGAACTAAAGATAAGACCATTAAAAGAAAATTATGTTGACATCCATTGTAGGTAACACTATGCTCTGAAAAAGACAAATATTGATTGATGGAGGAATCAAGAATCTGGTCACATTATTTTGGAATGATAATACACATCCTTCATCGAATAGTAGAGATGTTATCAGACATATAATTTCAACTAATCAATATGAGTAACATACAAAACATTGGTTGGACACAACACAACATGAAATGTATTTTGTTAGGATTAACTAATACTGAGAGGGGGGGTGAATTAGTATTACAACACTTGAAATTAAACTTCAACCAATTCTAAATAAACCATAAGCTTACTAAAATTAAAATAACACAGAACTCATAACACCATTATTTGTTGTCGAGGAAACCTTGGCGAAGGGAAAAACCCAATGGGGATGGTACCCACATGCATGCACTAAAGTATAATGTCCTTGTTAGGGGACCTAACCCTATTAGGAGCTGAATATTACATAGTACATTTACTTGAACTAAAGGAATAACAACCCTTTTAAAGGTATACAACACCCTGTTAGGGGCTAACTGATCTTACATCTCTTACAAAAAAAACTTTGGTTACAAAGTGTTCTCAATAATGAACAAAAAAAGCATCTTCAATGCTTAGACAGTTCCATTCATAGCTCTATAATGATCTCTATCAACCTTTTCTCTCGCATCTTCCATTCGCATACGTACATATCCTTTGTTGAATCATATATCCTCATTTTTCTTTACAAAAATTCTTTATTTATATATATATATATATATATATATATCTTTCCTCATCAAGTCGGCTCTCTTAATTATTATTACATAGTCGGCTCTCAATACAAAATAGAATTAATAATGTAAAGAGAAAATACAAAGTTGTTGCTCTTACATAACCAAAATATAGGTTATCCAAAATCATAATCTGACTTAGCTTGCTAGGATTCCATGACATACTCCTTAAATCATCGCTACTTGTTCAACTGCTCTGTTACATTGTTCTATTGTATTTATTTACATTTAGATTTACTTTGTATGCATTTACATTATATGACATTTCGATCTAATTTTTACACACTCGTAGCTAGTTTAAATTTTATAGTTAATGTGCTTGTTCCTTTTTCATATTTCTTTCAAATTGAATTGTATTCCACTTTCTCTTCATTACCTTGTGTATGAGATTCATCACTTTGAGTCCAACCTATAGCATTTATATTAGAAGAAGTCATAGACGCATGGGTTCCTTTGATCCCGAATCCTCCTTCTCTCCTAGGAATCTAGATGAGACCAGTTCATGAATCTTGATGACATCAATCCTATCATGGAGAATAACTTTTATCACTCTACTCATGATGAAGATGAAGCCTTAAGATTTCCTCCTATCCATGTCCAAAATCTTTCTAAGGAATTTGAAAAGTTTAAACAATGGTTAATTCAAGACAACTCTAATCCCAAGGCTCTTATATTTTTAGAAGGCTTAAGGAAACATCTTCATAATAATGACCATGGTGTTAACCTCTTGCATATAATTTCACATCTCATTTATAGTAATGTCAAACGTGTTAAGGATTGTGCTCAAGAGTTAAGTTTGACATTACTATTTCAATTCAAACTTCCAATCCTTCACATGACATACCTACTACCTATTGTTGAGACCTTTTTTCCTATCTCCACTTCTATTCCTAGTGTATCCACTTATACTCCCCCTATCATCAAAATTTCAATTCAAACTTCCAATCCTTCACATGTCATTATTCCTAATCCTATTGTTCCTTCTATCCCATCAAGTGTGCCATGTGTTTCATTTCCTTCTTCCATGCCAACTTATCATAGTGTCCCTTTTTCATATTCAACCATTCCTTCAATTTCCAACAATGTTCCAACATTTCTCATGTTTCTCCTACCATTATTTCTACCTATTCTACCATTAATAGCTTGTCTCAAACTATGTCCTCTTTGTAGTAACAAATTTCTTCAATGACTTAATCCAAGTTCAACATTCCAACTTGTGACATTGCTAGTCCCTTGTCTATGGATATTATCCATTTTGTTATCACACAATATATGGAGATTCCTCTTCTTGAGACTTATAATGGTAAGGTGATCCCGTGCCACATGTCAAAACTTTCCAAACCTTGTGTAGTGATTTCTCTCATGACCCTAGGTTCAAGGAATATTTTTTTCACTAGAACATTTTGAGACAAATCCTTGCAATGGTATTTTTCCTTACCTCCTTATTCAATTGATTTCTTCCAAAATATTGATAATGCTTTCATTGAACACTTTCAAAACAAAATTGGTCCTAAAGTTTCTATAACTGATTTAATGAATTGTAAATAAGGTGTTAAAGAAAAAATTATTAATTTCATTGGTAGATTTAAGCATTTGTATGCTCAGATTTCTTATCCTGTGCCTGATATTGATGTGAAACGTATATTTATTACTAAATTGCAAAGTACCATTAGAGATAAGAAACTTCTGTCTGAATTCTCTTCTTTTCCACAATTGTGTGCAGTGCTTCATCATTATCAACTACAAGTGAGTTAGTTTGAGAGCACCACTCCAATGGCTCATGTTCCCATTGATAAGAGTAATGCCACATCCAATTTCACTAAGTTTTAGAAATAAAAAAACTACATCAAAATAAAAAAATATTCCAACAATGTTGATGAATAAGTGGCACCAACATCTAAAGGTGTGGCTCCTTTTTCATCTATTTTTAAACCTATTTGTAATAATACTTAGCTTTCTAAATCTTTGCATAATGTGATGTTGAAGTTAATTAATGCTAATGTGTTATCACTGCCTCCTATCAAACCAATTGACACTTCCAAACCTCAATCCAGATACTTTGATCCCAATGATTTTTGCCAATATCACCGTCAGCCTAAACATGATACTTAAAAGTGCTTCCACTTGAAAACCATTATCTAAGATCTTATTGATTTGAAGGCTATAACTATTGATAGTGACGATGATCAAGGAAAAAAATCTGTGGCACCTCCTAACCAAAACTTGCAAATTTATACTAATCATTTTCTATCTCATTCAACAAACACTATTGATCAACCTTCTTCCCAATGCATTGACTATGATGAAAAATTTAACAAAGCCAATCATATTGTTAACCAAGTTGAGAAAATAAAATTTAAAAATCTATCTTTTCCTTGCATTACCTATGATCCTAGCGAGACAATTAAAGAACCCAATGGTCCTCTCTATATTTTCACAAAGATTAATTGGCTTCCTACCCGTGGCACCCTTTTAACACCAATTGCATGGTGAATGTGATAACTTAAGAACATCTTTTTAGTAAAAAATTGCAAAAACACTTCTATGATAAATCTGATGTTAGGATCCAAACTTTTAATGATTTCCTTTATCCTTTCCATGGTTCCATTTCCTTCTCTATTGAAGTTGGTTGTAAAAATTTAGATGTTACCTTCAGCATCATTCCAACCTATGATCAATTTAAAGTTGAACTTGGTCTTCCTTGGCTTACCTTTATGTATGTCATTGCTTCTCATGTTCATAAATGTGTCAAATTTCCCCTTCCTATTGGCAAAATCATGACTGTTAATCATAGTCTTTATCATCCTTTTGTACCTCGTGACTCAGTTGACCTTGATTTCTTCTAGCTTTCTATGAATCAACCAACTCAACCTCATCCTAATCACCTCTTTTGATCCTACCAAGCTTACAAGGTTAAAACAATTCGTGATCTTAGCAAACCTAATGAGTCCATCTCTTTTCCTTGTATGTGGACTTCTTCCTATACCACCTCTTTTTATTTCTTATACACATATTTCCCAACCTATCTCTCAACCTAGTGGGGTTCCTTTAGTTCTTCCTTAAAAATAAGAAAAGGATTTGATGTTGATTGATCCTATCCCACCTCAACTTTATTTCAAGACAAAATGTAACTGTCATGCTCATGATTGTCACTGAAAGTGTGTTGCTAGAGCCCATCAACGTGCTTCTCAAAACAATTTTTTACCCCATACACCTCCTCGTACACTACTTCCCTTTAACAGACCCATGCCTAATTCAAAGAAAGAAGTGACCTTAAACAAAGTAAAAAAGAACAAACATGAAAATTTTATTCTTATATTAGATTCTATTATAATTAATCTAGATTAAGAAGATACCATGGATGATGATTTTCTTGATGCTAACAATTATATTCATGCTAGTGAATTTGATGACATGTATGAGACTATTGATCTTTATCATGATTTACCAGCTACAATAACTCAATAGTTATCTATGAATCCTAATGAAAAACACAATGAGCTCTCTTCACAATAGGGTCCTTGTTTGGCTATTATTCCATATGTTTTGCATGATTTTTCTCCTCTTGCAAGCTTCTCACCTTCCCAAAACATTATAGACCGAGATGGGGGGCAGGCGATACACTTGACTAGCTCCTCTTGCATAGTGGATCTTTTCTTTTTCTTTCTTGTTTTTCTTTTTTTTCATAATGTGCTCCCCCCATGATGTGATCCTTGTTTCATGTTTTGTTTAGATTTCTTTCTATGACTCTTATTTCTTTGTTGGCGTAAGGTTATAAAGGAATCAAAATTTTGCATACATTCCTCTATTTGTACTCCCTTCTTCTATATGTCATTACATGTTATGGCATGCCTGTGCCATTATTTGTACATGTGATTTTGTTTCATCTTGCTGGGATGATGCAAAATGGTAGCTACCTATTCTTTTTAGGTCTCTGTGATGCTAACCCAAAAAGACTCTTCTTCATGACTCTCACGTGCCTCTCTTCCATTTTATTTATAGTTCTACTTCCTTTGGGGAATTATGACAATTCATTTTAAAATAATTTTGATATTTATGAGTTATCATATGACCTACTAACCCTATATTTAGTAGATCCCTTTCGTGCTATCTTTTGTCATGTGCTCAGTTCCCTTGATTTTTCCTTTCTTGGGGGAATTTCACTGTGGAAACATCTCTTGTGGATGGATGTACGCTCCATTAAAATGATTTCTCCCATTAAGGAATTTGTAATAGATTTAACGTAGGGCATACACTCTGCTCATATTTTACACACACACACATACGCGCGCACGCGCACACACGCACACGCACACGCACACACACGCACATGCACACACACACACACACACACACACACACAGATTTGAGGTTATTTTTCAGCAGATCCTCTGACTGATCCCCACTACACACACTTGGTCCTTAGACTAACCATACACATTTGGTCCCTTGACTGACCACACACACTTGGTCCTTAGACTGACTGTACACATTTGGTCCTTAGATAGACCGCACACTTGGTCCTTAGACTGACCGTACACATTTGGTGAATGAGAGTTGATCTTTCAAAAAAGAATGTCAGTAAAATTTTGAATGCCTTGACATACTTTCTATTTTTGGAAATTTTTATTTTTAGTATGTCTAATTTTAGTAAGTTTCACTGCGTCACAGAATGGCATAATTTTGAGTTTGGAAGTACTTACTATTTTTAGTAGTGTCTATTTTTAGTAAGTCTATTTTTAGTAAATTTCATTGCCTCCCAGATTGGCCTTATTTTGACTTTGGAACAACTTACTATTTTCAGAAAGTCTATTTTTGGTAGGTTTATTTTGGCAACAAGTGAGCTATAAAAGCGTATCCAGTTCTATATCCAAAAGAATGAGCAAGCGAGGCCGTCAATCAAAAATTGGTTAAGTCTGGAAACACCCTTAAAATATCCAAAAGTGCAAAGGCGTGAAAAACATCACAAATTCTAAAATTTTAGTTCTATATCCAGAAGAATGAGCGAGCGAGGCCGCCAATCAAAAATTGGTTAAGTCTGGAAACACCCTTGAAATATCCAAAAGTGGAAAGGCATGAAAAACATCACAAATTCCAAAATTTCAGAAAAAATGAAAAATTCTAAAATCTTGGGAAATTATGAAATTTCAGAATGAAGAAAAATCCTCGACTTGAAGAAATATCCTCAAATTGTAGAAAAATCCACGACCTCTCCAAAATCCCACCTCTAGGAATGGTGGAGCGTGAATCAACTCGGTCAAAGGAGAATTCGCAAACAAAAGAAAATCCTCCACTTCTCCAACATGTGAAAATTTTGGAAAGTTTTAAAATTTCAAAAATGCTAAAATCATAAATTTTTTGAGAAATGTAAAAATTTCAAAAAATTGGGAAAATGGCAAATCTCGAAAAAAATAAAACCTTGGAAATTTTATCGGAAAAGTTAAAAATCCAAAATTTTGCAAAATTCTGGAAAATGGCAAAACTTGAAAACTTTGATAAGATTGGAGAATTTCTCAAAATCCCGAACTCATGGAAAAATCCAAAAATAAGAATTTTGGAAAACGTGGATAAAAATTGGACAATTCACTAATCTTGGAAAATTCGGAAATCTTAGAAAATTCCAAAATCTTGGAAAATTTGGAAAATTCCAAAATCTTGGAAAAAGTGGAAAATCTTGGAAAATTTTGAAATTTCAAAAAAGTGGAAAATTTTGGAAAAATCGTTGAGTATTGAAAAAATTCTCCTTCATGGAAGAAAAAAATGGCTAAGTGTTGGAAAATTTCTCCTTCATGGAAGAAAAAATGGCTAAGTGTTGGAAAATTTCTCCTCCATGCAAGGAAAAATGGCTAAGTGTTGGAAAATGGCTAAGTGTTGAAAATCTTGAAATATTCTAAACTTCTGAAATCTTGGAATTCTTGGGAAAATTTCAAAAGATTCAAAAAATGGGAATCTTTAGAAAATAAAGAAAAAAGAGGGACTAAGTGAATTTAAAGCATGAGAAGAGGAAGGTGTGAAGTTTTGAAGAGAGAGAAAGAGAGTTTTTGGAGAGAAAATGTCTTTCTAGAGAGATAAATTTGCAAAGAGTTTGAAGAATTAAAGGAGGCATGAGAATGTTAGAGAGAGAGGTTTTTTTTTTTTTGAAGAGAGTAAATATGAAAGAATTTTTATGAGATTCTTATGTCAATCATTTCATTTTGTAGGGGGGAGAATTTCACTCTTGCGTGATCAAGGACAACATTCAAATTCCAGAACTCCAATTGCAGTGTTGAAGGCATCCAAGTTTCAAACGACCCAATTCAAGGCATTCAAGGTTTAGGAATTTAAAAGATCAAATTCAATCAAGAAATCCAAGAGCATGGCCAAGGGAGGTTCTATGTGAATAAAATCCATAATGACATAATCATCAATGAAGGATTCCAATCCATAAATTTCCAAACAAGTACATGGAAGGATGGAAATGTTCAAGCATAGATAGTTTCAAAAGGAGTATTCAAAGTTGGATGTGGGTTAAAAAATGATGCAGTTAGAAAATACCCAAGCCTACATGACACCTAGTATGTTAACATGGTACCTAGTCCTCTTCACTAGCTAGTCAAAGATCCCCAAGTCAAAGTTCATTGCATTTAAGGAACAAAATCAAGCACTGGTTATTCCTGGCAATTGAGCATTTAATGCATAGTGGGCATTCATTTCACCTCACTCTCCTACTAGATGAATATGCAGTGGAGATTTATTGCCCACTATGAATGTGGTCTATCTTCTATTTGGTTTGTGTGGACTCATAAATTTAATGTAGATTCTCTCTTCTTTCCCTAATCCTAATTAGGGCTGAGGTTACATGATCTAGGCCATTAGTTATTGTTTCAATCTGGGTCGTTCATTGTAATCGTGGACCTATATAAAGGCCTCACTTCTCATTTGTAAGAAGAAAATTTTGAGATTGTTTCTAAAGAGCTACTGAGACAATAAAGTTTTCATTGTTTGTTTCATGGTGAATACTTGATGTGTTTTAGTGTTTGCTTGGTTTCATAATTCCCTCATTTAGTTTAGATTAGTTGGATAGAGTTAGATAAAGTGTTGTGATTACAATGAGAAATATGATGGTGTTTATATGAGTTCCTTTGGTTCATAATTTTGATGTTTTGCTGATTGTAAATCGTTGTGAAAATTTAGCTTGAACCTCATATAAGCATAGGCTTAACTTCTATCACTCACGTACATTGTTCTTCATGATGGTGTCCATGGTGGTATGAAAATCCTCTGCATAAACCTTGAAGATTGCATCGAGTCTCATGTAGTTTTAGCATAACTTGGTGAAGAAAAACCTGGTTATTGGGAATTTGTCCACCGATGTATTGACCATTGCTATCATTTCCATTAGGAGTAGATTACAATTTATGAACCCTACTTCCTTTTTCTTTCCACACATTCTAAAAATTCAAAAAAGGTGTTTCATTGCAAATATTTCCAAGACTGAAAATGTAAGGCCCCTTGTGATCTTCAGAAAATCACATTTACCACTAAATTTATCCATGATCAAGACCTGAAATGAAAGGAACCTTGGAGTGACCTATATGATCTTCTCACAATCTTAGCATATACAGAACTTTGATCAAGAGAGGATAACATATCTCAGTATTTTGTTCTACTGTTTGGTGAGTCATAAACACACATCTTGACACTCATGTACACTTTTTATTTCATTTTAGCCTACATGGACCACCACTTGTATTACTAGGTTCTTTCATGCCTTCTATCTTCTTTCTACCTCATCCTCAAAGATCCTAGGAACCCTGCGCTAGAAAATTTCATTTTAAGATATTTTGAAAGTGGCATTTTGTGGCACTTCTGTCCACTAAAGATGTTTTATTAGAAACCAAGAAGTGATTTTGTCCATCAAATCCTCTGTCACACAGAAGAGTAGAAAGTAGTCCCACATATCACATCTACAATGAAATGAAGAAAATGCATTTTCTTCATGGAAAGCCAAGGCAACTCTACTCTGAAATAGTACTTACAATATTTTACCCAATTTATAAAAATATATACATTCAATATAATTAACTTTTTGTATAGGGAAAGGCATTAGTAGTAGATATAGATAACTTCGCGTACTTATATTTCTTAAAGTATATATCAGATTTAAACATTTTTTGTTGTTGTCTCCATGTGCAACTTAACTGCTTAAAGCCAAGGTTTTGGCTTTTGAGTATTAACATGGACATTGTAGTTATCGGTATGTGCAAAAGGGTCAAAAAGTGGTCATTTGAAAGTGTCAACCGATACATGAACCCATTGTGCAAATAACTGTTCACTCAAAATCACTAGTACTTGTGGACAAATGTCCTAGTAGACAAATGTCCCAGTAGTAGTTCATAAATCTCCATTGGTAATGCACAAATGGACCAATCATGGATCAAAAAATCTAAAAAAAAGAAAAAAAATGATCAACTATTGGTATATGTGAGATTATTTAAGTGAACGGTTATTGCGGGTCACTATGGCAATAAGTGAGCGGTTATTGGACTCTGAGCCACTATTGGTGTCTTTCCCCTATACAAAGAATTTTACACTCACAATATAATTATGGAAAAGCCATTCCTTTCAAGCTACTTACAATGGACAGAAATTATTTCAATCAACTAATTTTAACACTTATAAGAATAAATTACATAATATTTAATAAGTTTTTAGACACAAGCCTGCTTCCCAAAGTTTTTTTAATTTTATGGAGGTTGTTTGTAAAAATGCTAAGCAATTATGACATTCTTTAAACTAAGGCGTATCTCTACGAAAAAATAAGGAAGAAAATGGTGAAACATTTTTAATGGCTTAAATCGTTTATATTAAAAAGCTCAACTCATGATTTGTATTAATGTTGGAAGCACTTAATTTGTATATTATAAAAGATTCTAATAATTTAAACAATACTAATTAAAAGAGAATTTAAAAAAAATCAAGAGAATAAAAAAAACTTCTCAAAACTACTGTATATAAAGTTTAATACATTCAAAAATATAATTAAAAATTATAATAATATAGTGTTGATTTTATTGATTGTGAGGGAGTGGCTCCTGTTCATAATAGAGGGTTTGTTTCGGTGGTGACTTTTCCATTGGGAAATGAGACTAAACTATTTTCCAAAACTAAGGTTGCCTTGTTGGAAAGTGATCAATTTTGTATGATGTGACTCACTTTTTGGTTGTCATTTATGAAAACACATCTAGCTTCATGATTGATTCCTTTAAAGTTAAGTTTTGGTGACTCTGAAATCAGGTAAGTACAAAAGCAAACATACAGAGGTATTTTGAGTATCGAAGATCGAGATTGATGATTTACGGAAAGAGAGCTTAGAATAAGATAGTATGGGGTATGTGTGACCTCCACCTAAGATCAATTTTTTTTGGTGATGTTTACAATAAGCTAGAGAGATTTGAAGATAGATAGACAACAACAGAACAGTGATACAGAGCAGCTAAACAGAAGCGATGATTCAGGGAGTATGACATGGACTCCTGGAAATTGGAGTTGGATTATGATTGTTGATAACCTATATTTTGATTATGTAAGAGCACCGACTATGCATTTGATATTTTCTTTATTAAATGTATTTTGTATTGAGAGCCGACTATGTAATATTTGTATTTGAGAGCCGACTTGTTAAAGAAGAAAGATATATATGTAAGATATTTTTGTTGAGCAGAGAAATAGTTGTGAACAGAGTTTTGGATATTATATACAAATGGCAGAGCAGAGGATGATAGAGATCATTGAAGAACTATGACTGGAACTATCTAAGCATTACAGATGTTTGTTTTTTTCATTACTGAAAACATTTTGTAACAGAACTATATTGTAAGAGATGTATGCTCAGTTGGGCCCTAACAGGGTGTTGTATACCTTTAACAGGGTTATTATTCCTTTAACAGGAAAATGTACTATGTAATATTCATCTCCTAACAGGGACACTATACTTTAGTGCATGCTTGTGGGTACCATCCCCACTAGGGTTTTCCCTTGACCAGGGTTTCCTCAACAACAAATAATGGTGTTATGAGTACTGTGTTATTTTCTTATGTTCTTTTCATTTCTGCAAGCTTATGGATTATTTACAATTGGTTGAAAAGTTTAATTAAGTGTTGTAATACAGATTCACACCCCCCCCTCTTAGTATTTCCTAATCCTAACAATTGGTATCAGAGCTTTTGGCCCTTGGAGAGAAATTCTAACAACTTAAGGGAGATCAGAATGGATTTAAATAGTTTGCAAGAAAACTTTGATGCTACACTTGAAGACATTGATAAAGAAAAAAGAAGATTATGGAGAATTAAAATTCAACATGTGAAGATATGAGAAATTTATAAAGAAACTTAGAGACCATCTTGAACTTTCCAGAAGTCAGAGACACGATCTTGTGGTTCAGATAAAAAAAGATTCGGACAAAGACAATTCAGATCAGATGAAGCAACTTGAATAAGAAAATGAAACCTTAAAGCTTGAGAATGAGTTCATGACTAAAGAGATTCAATTACAAAAATAATCTAAGAAGAATATTGAAGAAGCTTTGAATAGTGCAAATAATTTGATAGAATAAATGAAGAATGAGGCTGACAACTACAAGAATAGGTATCTAGAATTGAAGAAATACAATCAGATCATAAAGGTGAACTTGTTGAGGCAAAGAAACATATTGAGAAACTTCACACTAGCATTGATTTGATCGATGAAAAAAGAGACGGATAGAAACCTAAAGGTGATATCACTGGTGTTGGATTCAATGACGTTGAATGTTCGAAGAAACAAGAAGAAAAATCTGATGTAAAGATTGATGCTGAAAAACCTACTATTGAAGAACCTAGAGAGCATATCAGACCCTTCAACAATAGCAATTTTGGACACATGAAAAGAGATTACAGAGGTAATGCCCCTCTTAAGACCTTTTCTGGTTACTATTTTAATTGTAATAGATATGGGCACAAGAAAGTAGAATGTAGGAAACCTAATCAATCTGGATATAGACAAGACAATAGAAGAGAACCTATAGTGAAACCTACATGCTAGAAATGTAATAATATTGCACACATTGTGAAGTATTGTAAGCTGTAAGTAAATCAGGATAGAAGACCTCCTATATGTTACAAATGCAATAATCTAGGTCATATAGCAAAGTTTTGTAGGTATAATGGAGAAAACAATAGAAGAGTACCACATCCTATGAATACATAGAAGAATGGAAATGATATTGGTAAGAGTGTTAAAAATTTAAAGAATTATTTTGATAGTTTCTTTAAGAAAGCAGAGGATAACAGCACTGGTAAGATATGGAAGATTAAAGAGACAAGTGAGAAATTGGTTCAGGGAGAGACAATAGATGCTACTGGATCTTCACTTGATGGTAACAAAGCAGAATTGACCTAATTGGCTGATCATGGCCTTAGGGGGACCATTGGATGAAGATATTAGAATATATCCAGCCTCTGATTTTGTGGATTGAGCTCTAGCGAGCTTAGGTATGATTGTGGCCAACATCAGGGAGTATATATTTAAGAGTGCAACATTGAATGATGCTTAGTGTGTGATCACGAGATTTATAACCGACTAGACAACATTGGGTAATATGAACTTTTAATGACTTAACATTGTATAAAGAACCATATTATTATCTATTTCCTTACCATTTGATGAGCAGTGACCTAAGGAAATTAGAGAGAAGAGAGATTTAGTCTATCTTAGAATTTCCTTGTGTGATCAATTGAAGCAAAAACTTAGAATTCAGCATGTAAGAGGTATTTACATCATCTAGCTATGGTTGCACCTATTATTTATGATGTTGTAGATCAACCTAGATATAAATTCAAGAAACATCCTTTCAAGTCTTGTGAAGAAGACCCTGAAGGAGCATTTTCTCAGACACCACACGAATTTTTACATGTAGAAGACATTAGGGCATACATTCATTGTAAGTATGATACACTGGGTGTTGATAAAATTTCTAGTGAAATAGAGTATATTACTAACAAAGGCATTATGAGAGATGAATACAAACATGTTGATCAAATGAGAATTATGAAAATTATGGGCTTATATGAACTAGACAAAGAAGAATGGTTTAAGATATTGTTGAGCAGAGTACATGATCAGTTTATTTAGATAGGTGAGCAACCTGTGAAGATTTGTAGTGAATTGATTCATGAGGTTACTGGATTGGATAATACTAGAATCTTTCTTGTAGCAAATAAACATGTTAAGAATCAAGTTGAAACCCTAACACACTCGAAATGGGACAGGCAAGCTATGTCAGTAAGCGACATTGTGCAATAGGATGTAAAATTGATTGCTATGATACTTGGTTACAAATTCTACTATAGTAGTAGACCTAATTCAGTATCTAGAGGAGTTATCATGATGGCATATAGAATAGTGAAAGAGAATACTAAATACAATCTATGCGAAGTGTTAGCACAACAATTTTTGGAGAATGTGAAATTGATAAAGAAAGACAGATCGAAGACCTTCAGATTTGGTTCACTATTGATGCATATAAACATACACATTGAGCACAGATTTCCAGGCATGAATCCTAGTGGTTGGAGAAAAGGGATACTTACTGATATACAGATTTCTGACAGTTACAAAAGATAGAACATCACATGGGTTGATGGTGAGTTGTTTGGTATGATTAATATTCTTCAGAGGCAGATGAAAGGAAGATACAGGATACTTGAAGACTTAGTTTAGAAGTACAAGGATACAATATGTTTCATGGTTGAAACTAATTGTGTATGCTTTGAGGCAGTTATACCGAGGAAGAAATGGTGTTATCCTATGGGATATGAGGTAAGTTTTGAGGTATTAACTATGAAAATCAAACATGTCCTAGCATTTGAGATAGATACATCTGAGGAGAGATGGGGAACCTATGAGAAAAAATAGCTAAAGTAAAAGAGGAATAGACCAGAGGTTTGAGGAAAAGAAAAGTAGACAACATTGTGCATGAATGTGGTATTAAGGCAGGATTCACTGAGGAAGAGTTGAAGGAATTTAAGAAGAAGTTAGCAGAGTGATCTTCTAGATTAGCAAGTACTACTACTACAACTCTTCCAGCTCCTAAAGTAGTGATGGTAGATAGTCCACCTCCTACGGTTATTGATATAACCTCCCCTCCACCATAGCAGATCTCACAAGAAAAAAATATTATTCCTAGAGTGAGTACTAGATCCTAGCAGACAGATTTCACCACCTAAAGAATAAAACACTGTGAGAGAAGAGAAGAAACCTGAAAGTGACAAGCATATATGGAAACCTGACTTGAAGATGATTGAGAAGAGAGCTATAGAGCAAGGGAAGTTAGTTTCTATTAACAAATACTATGACAGGTATGAGGAAACTCATAAAATTTGGATTGAGGATGTTGTAGTTAATCTTTTACTTTTTTTCAAGAAGAATCTATTGGAGATAGAGGGCAGTATACTTGAAGAGTTATATATTGGAGACTAGGAAAAAACTAGCACAGATTGAGGATGAAATTATCAAAAATCAAGAAATTGATAATATGTTGCCTATAGTTTCTATGCAAGAAAGAGACAGAATATTTAAAGAACTAGAACCTTTATTGAGAACTAAGACTAGACTAGTGAAGATTATGGCAAGAAAATAAGATGAAGTTACTGAAGAGACTCAGAAAGCACTAGACCAGATATTAATGAACACTACTCTTGAGAAGACCCCACTTCCTATAACTACTTTTCCTACAACCTTAGGAATGGGAGAGAGTTGAAAGACAACTGAGGCAAGTGTTGAGAAGAGCGAAGTTGATATGCAACCAGATTTCTATGTTTCTGGTGTGCATGTGACTCTTGAAACCTCACATGATGAGAAGGACTCATTTTAAGAAAATAATGTCAATACAGTGACTAAGGAAGAAGGACAGAAAGAATTGGAGAAGAAAGAAGAAAAATCAAATGTTGAAGTCAAGAATGAAGTTGACACATCTTCTACCTTATTGTTGGAAAGTAAAGACAAATATATTGATATGGATGTTGATTGCATGGATGAGGATGAGTTGGCAAAATTAGCTTTTACTGCACTTACTAAAGCAAACGGGAGATCTGACAATAAAAGTGACAAGAAGACCAAGGTGATGTCTAGAGAAATTGATACTGTTAAAAGATTTCTCCAGGTACCTATTGTTTTGGAGAATAGAGATGAGGTAGAGAACCTAAATTTGGCACTTGATGCGTTTGATGGACATTATGAGAACTTGGTAAAGATTGCAGAAGGAAAGGCAGAAAATAAATACTTAGCGAAGAAGCTATTTGATGTTTTCCAGTCTATCTCATGGGACTTGGGCATTCTGAGAACTAGTACAACAAATGATAAGATTTTTTTTGCACATGGCATGAAACTATTCAACTATTGCATGAATCCTATCAGGCATATTCAAAACATTGAAGATATTATTGCCAAGGACAGGGCAGACTTGAACAACATGATGGATAGTTGTGAAACCTCTTCACAATCTATAATGGAGTTGTACAAATAATTAACAAGAATTTTCACTAAACTAAATGTATTGGATATTGAGAAAGGGAGATTTATGACAAGGTTTGGTTTACTAAAGAGTTTAATCACTCCTAAGCTATCAATTATTGAAGCCCAGTTATCAAACATGGAGAAAACTGTAGAATCATTGGCTAATTGTATGCCAACAGAGTTGAAAGAAGTAGAGACATCATTATGTGCATTAAATGGACTAATTCATGTTATTAAACTATTGCTTAAGTCATGGAGTACAGAAGTGAAGATCTTGGAAGATTCCTTTCAAGATATTCTAAAATTGGTAAGCAAGCACTAGTTTTATTACTTTTTATGCACCCTTTTCGTTGTTGTCAAAGGGGGAGAAGAGAGAAGAGAAATATTAATAGGGGAGAAGAGGAGAAGATAATGTATAAGGGTGAAGAGAAAAAATAAATAGAGAAAGAAGAAGGACAGACAATTTTTGTTTTGTTGGAACACTTAGTCATTTTTTTGTTGTTAACTGTTGCCATCAATCCCAAAGGGAGAGATTGTTGGAAAGTGATCAATTTTGTATGATGTGACTCAATTTTTGGTTGTCATTTATGGAAACACATTTGGCTTACTGATCGATTACTTTAAAGTTAAGTTTTGGTGACTCTGAAATCAAGTAAGTACAGAAGCAGAAATACAGAGGTATTTTGAGTATCGAAGATCGAGATTGATGAGTTACAAAAAGTGAGATTAGAAGAAGATAGTATGGGGTATGTGTGACCTCCGCCTAAGATCAATTTTTTTTTGGTGATGTTTACAGTAAGTTAGAGAGATTTGAAGACAGACAATAGTAGAATAGTGATACAGAGCAGCTGGACATAAGTGATGATTCAGGGAGTATAACGTGGACTCTTGGAAATTGGAGTTGGATTATGATTGTTGATAGCCTATATTTTGATTATGTAAGAGTGTCAACTATGAATTTAAAATTTTATTTATTATATGTATTTTTTATTGAGAGACAACTATGTCATATTTGTATTTGAGAGCCGACTTGGTAAAGAAGAAAGATATATATGTAAGCACTAATACATTTGATAGCTATTTTCTACCTTTAATTTTGACCAAGGCCTTTTTTTGGCTTGTTAGATTATTATTTTTTGTTTATGAGCCCAATTTGGTAAAAATTTAGATGAGCCCAAGTTTGTCAAAAGTTAGACCAATGCGGACTATAAATTTAAAAAAAAAAGTGAAAAGTGAAACTCATTTTTCAGTTCACTCACGGGCGGGAGGAGGGATCGAGCATAGTGCATGCGAATTTTCTGCAGGCTAGGGCAAAGTAATACATTGTTTTTTTTTGTAGATTAGTTGTTTTAGTGATTGTTTTAGTTCTTTTAGTGATTGTATTAGTTGTTTTAGTGATTATATTAGCTGTTTTAGTTATTTTCTGTAGATTTTAAAAATATTTAGTTTAGTTGTGATAAACTAAATAATAATAATAATTGAAAATACCATGTCTAAAATTATATTAAGGATGGAAGACCTGTGTTGTGGGGTGCACCATGATCATGAATGATCACACAAGATTCCTCTCCATCCCCTCGACAGACATACCTATATCCACGAAAGTGGATGGTATAAAATGAAACCTTAATAGTGAAATTCTATCTTGTTTTCATTTATAGAATTAATCAAGGCTTCTATGGTTTCTCCCATGTAGTTTCACAGGCTAAAAAAGGTCTAATGATTTTAAGCATTGCTTACTATGGTGTAATATTCTATTGCAGTTGTACAGCTCTCCACTGTGATCACTGTAATTTTCTTCTTTTTCTCCCAATCGGTTTCTGTATTTTATTAAAGTCTTTTTGGCTATTCAATCTACCAGTTCGGTCACTTCTTATATTTATCAATTACTCCCTCCCCTTCTACAAATACTCAGAAATTTTCCTCCACAATAAGATGAATTTCATTTCATTTCATTTTTGTTTCTTCCTATCAAAGTTCAGATCCATCCCCATGGCATCTACTTCTACTTCTAGTTTTAGTACTGGATGAGATCCAGAGAATGAGCATAAAAATGCATCTAAAGGAATCGTTTCCTCTCCATCTACTTTTGCACCCTTGGTGAGAACCCTATTTTCATCTTGTTTTAGTTGGTTTTCTTTCTTACTTTCTCTTTGTTCATCTCAATCCCATTCTGGACCTTTTACATCTACCTCTAGTACTAGGGTTAGGAGTGATTTTCAAGGGATCAAACCATCTCTTTCCACCACACATGCATTTGAACAAGTTGCACCATCTCCCACTAGAATGTTATTGTTGAATATTTTTATCAGGGATGAGGTCCCTTGTTTGTGACCTCACTGGTTCATAGCTCCAGGTCAATGATTCAATCAAAGTTGGGTATGTGGTAAAAATTTAGAAATGCTAGTTTCAATGGAGGATCCTAATTTTGATGGAAGTGGACATGCAACGTGGTACAAATATAAATAGTTAATTAGAAGTGCAATTTGTGATACCCTTAAGAGGTGAAGCTGTCCAATGGTATGCACGATTGTGAAAGGATCTTCTTTGGATGAACTGGAACAACCTTTCTGAGCACCAAAATTTTCAACCAGATGCTACAACTTAGGTTGAACCATTGGGAGACATAAATATTGTCAAAAATTATAACAAACCACCTCCAAAATTTGCAAAAATAAAAAGTAATCAAGATACCATCACTAAGCTAACCAAATACATTTAAATCAATCCTTAGGGGATCCAATCACAAATCATCAATAAATGACAATTTATATAACACTTATTTTCCTAAGAGTTTTGTTATGACTTCTCATCCACCAAGGATCAGAACATACCACATCCATCTTACTTTAATAAGCTGATCCTTTACAATTGAATCCATATTCTCCTTCTTTTGTTGTTTTGGTGCAGATGAACCCTGATCAACTTTAACACAAGCCTACCAACATGATAGTAAAGTCTACCAGATACACCATTCTTCTATGCCTCTTCATTACAAACAAATTTTAAAATGAGCTCCAATGAATCCTTTCACCAATCAAATCTGACTCCAAAGAAATTAAAATTTGTAAATTTTTAAAGGAAATTCAAATGTTAAAGCTACACAAATGGAAAGAATTATTGATAATGCTACATTGTCCAAAAAGTTATATACTTAATTGTTAAAGGCATTAGTGTATTTTTTATTTCTTAGAAATGCATATTTTCTTTACAGGATCAGTCATACTATGTTGTGAATATGGATACTTGCATGCAAGTAACAAATCACGTAAATTTTTAGATGTACTACCAGCCTTTCTAAGATCAAAACATGTCAACAACAACATAAGTTAGATGCTTTAGACACAATACGACCTCGCACAAGACCTTGTAGTAGTTCCAAGATTTTCATCTCTTTCTCCTTCATAATTCTGTTGCATGTCCACCTTTTAGCTTTTTAAATATTTTCACAATGTTTGATAAGGACAATTATGATATAAGCATACACTATGTATCAAAACTACTGTATTGTGTTTGTTATAATCCAAAATGTTGTGTAAGAAGGCATTTTCTCTACTATTATCCTACCTACCATCACACTATTGATCCATTTGGACATGCACATAAAATAGATAGAATCATACAAGTTGGATTGGTAACATGCTCGTACTTTACTGATGGTCACTCCCTGGGACCCAGGCTGTATACTCTTGCTTCCACAAGGATTAATTGTCTTGTTTTAATTGCTTAGTTGTCATCATCTAAAGCTTGGATGTAATATAGTATGCATTTTTTTAAACAAACAAATTATAGCTCATGGGTTCATCTCAATTCTTGCACTCCAAAAGATTCTACAAAAGTGTCTGAACTATTCTATGAGAAAAATTGGGCAAATATAATTTCATTTTCTAGGATTCCATCATCAACATAAAAAGAAATCATTGTTAAATTTGTTTTCATACAGTTCATAATGAAAGAAGATTTTTTTAATATACCACATCTTAGTTTTTCTATTCCCAAAATTTTTGTTCATCATCTAGACTCACTTTCATGTAAGGTTTGAATCATTTTGAAAATCAAATGATACAGACCATACATTTTTATAACACCTCTGGTGCTGGGGTCCCTCCCAGCACATGATCTTATGTAGATTGCAGACATTTGATCTTTCCAATGTACCTTTTGGAGAGAGGTTGGGGAAGTTAAGTTTTGTTTTTTATCTGAAGCAGGAGCTTTTGCAGGAGGGAAATAGGGTTTTATTTTTCTCAGGAGGGAAATGGGGTTTTTGTTGTTTAAACACTTAACTAATCCCTAAATCCAGTTTGGAGAGGTTGGGGAAGTTAATTTTTTTTCCTATTTGTATTTGGGTCTCCATTGTATAGGCATGATGCCTGGAGTGTATGGACAGGAACATAGATTTCAATAAAATAAAAGTTTAGTCTGCAACCTTGGTGTTCTATGCATTATTGAAAGGTTTCAATACTTATTGCTTCAATTTTTAAGTTCATGTTGGAATGGTAAGCAATCTAAAATCGTTCATTTCTCTATTGAATGTATTGAGAGCCATCTTACATGACTATAACTTCATTTCCAGCGGCTTAGTCTTAATTTTGTTAGTTTTTCATCTATTTTGAAGTTAGTTTGTAGACCTTGATCCTTTCCATGGACTCAAAGGCCTAGAATCCATGGAAGGAGGATACTAAAAATGTACCATAAGTTCTAATGATCTTTACTTGCAGATTTTTGAAGAAAAGGAGTGATCACTGACTGTAACAGTGAAGTTTTCTATTGAATTGATGTCTAAGGAGTAGCAGTGGGAGATCAGGATTAATAACATAGCCTTTTTATGATTGGAATAGTTTTTTAGGGTGGTATGAATGGTGAATCAACCACCAATTGATTCTAGAAGGGTGTGGAAAGCCAAGATTGGCAAAGCCCTAGATTCAAGGGTTTAAAGTAACCAAATTGGGGCTTTTGGGGGTTCCCTAGGTTTTGGGTCTAATTCCTCTTAGTTTTAGAGGTTTTGAGTTATTTTATGATAATTTCCAAGAGTTGAGACCTTGGAGATGTTCCTATGATATAGTTTCTTTGTAAAATCACCAAATTTCAAGTGTAATTACAGGGGTACAAGAAGAGTACTACAATTTGGTCCAAAGTACCAATACCTAAGTTTTTGATATGTTATTATATGGCCAAGAGGGTGTCTGAATATGTATTTATTTCTCCTAGTGTTTTGGTAAATTGAAATGTTTGAAGACCAAAAAGGTCACTGCAGGGCTACAAGACTGGCTCATTAGGTCTCTAGGCCAGTTTGAAGATATTTTTCCATTGTGAGTAAGAGATAACTCTAGAAACCTTAAAGCCACTTTAATATGTCCTCATATACCACAAATACATCAAATATATCATTGGTTTGCATTTAGAGTAACCTTGGTTGAGTTGAATCTCTTGAAGCCATTGTGCACTTGGGAAAATAGTTCATTTGTAAACTAAATTTGTGTATCTTACCCCATTTCCATCCTGAGAAAAACATGAACTCAAGGAGGATATTTTGCATTGATCTAGATTGTGCACTTCTCCTGTGTTCTATCTAAACCTATAAATACAATCTGTTTGACAATGCACTTCATTGTGATTTTATAGCCAAACTTATAATCTTTCATTTTATTATATGTCAGTTTTCTCTTTTATATATTTAACTTATTTCTTTTAATATAGAAAAACTCAAACTTTTGAAAAAAAATATTGTAATCAAACTATAAAAAGAATTAATTTTTATTGAAACTGCCTTTGGACATATAATCTTCCAAAACAACACTAAAATCTTGCATCCAAAGGTCTTGTTTTTTACCATACTTTTGTGCCTTAAACTAAAAGTAGTGTTGTAGTTAAATGCAATTTTTTTGAAAGCTAATTATTCAGTCAACTGTCTAGCTTTTATTTAGTTCATTTTGTTTGTTACCTATGCATCCAACCTGAAATTTGCATTAAAATCTATCAAGTGGGTGTCATCCCGAAGTAGGAAACAAACTGTATTAGAGGTATTGTTCAAGGCCATTAATGTGTCTAGTATGGTTGGATGCCCACAACTTTATTGGATGTCTTCCTGCTTGAGATCCAAATTTCTATCCTAAACTATAGGGAAGAGCAACTTATCAAATATCTTGAAAGCTAGATGATACCATTTTTTAATTTATTTTTTCAATTCAAGATTATGAAGAATTTGATCCCTTAGAAGAGTAAAGGCTACCAAAGAATTTTGAAAAGAGAGCTATTAATTGATTTGTCTAGTTTTTTAATATTGCATTGGGATTGCTTTTCTTGTGGCTAAGCTGTACTAGTTTGTGATTGATGGAAATATCCTAATTCCATAGCTATTCAACCCCAAATCTCATTGATGGATTGACCAATTTATATTAGGAGCTATATTTTCTAGTTGCTGCCATGGTAGAATTCAAAGTCCTCAGATTTTAGTATACTAATGCTTGTATGTTTTCTTGTATGCTTGGAAAGGGTATCTAAGTTTCTGCTCAAGGTTGAAGAAGCTGCGAACAAGACCTGAGATTAATAAAAAAACATACAGATCTGTATATTTATTCAGAGATAAGAGTGTCACCCAGCATTGGGAATGTGAGGACTTGAGTTTGGGGTTAGTTGTAGCAATTTTTAGATCATATTATCAACTGGAGTAGACATCGGTACGCCCCAAAACATTATATTACTGTTAAGATTCAAGAATGAATGAATATATTTTCCATTGCTATTGCTCAGATTTTGTTCCCATTGTTTAAAGTTTTATACAAAAATATCAATATGTTGTGTATGTTTTAGTTCACTTCTGTAAAGGTCTACCTTTTTCACTGATTTTTTTCTTTTTTCAATAACTATAATTTTGTCAAACATTTTGCATACAATTGAACCATTGAGTTTGATTGGTTTGAATTATGGTTTGAATTTTGATGTTATTTAACAACTTTCAAATTTCCGATTAGAAGAAATGAGCATAAAATGATAAGAACTTGCACTCCACAATGAAAGAAATGTAAATAAAATGATAACTTATCCCAGATTTTAGATATTCAAATTTAATTCAGAATGACTTAACAATACATGATCAGATTGGAATATTATTGCAAACCTTGCATCAACAATACATACAATAAGAAATATAGTCCTCTTGTTCCTAGACGTTTGCTATGGTCTCCCTTAAAAACTCGACTAAATGTGGTCTTTGACAATGACTTCACCATCAAATTTGCAGCCCAGACATCTCTAATATTTGCTAATGACAGTGATACTCCAGCATGCATTCACTCCAGTATTCTCAATGTAATACAGCTTGTATAAACCCTTGCAGCTTAGTCTCTATTTTGTATGTCCTCTTGGTAAATAATTGCAATCTGTACGACACCTACAATGGATGATTCAACTCTATTGTAGCAACTCCCAACTCTGTATTTAACACCTCCTTTATATCACTTTGTGTGGATCTCATAAATGTGTGGTCTTAACAATTAACATGGCTCCTTTGTGACACTCACTTATTTGTTTCCAATTCACATCTACCAACCACCACTTAACATTTCTCTGATCCTTTCCATAAGCATCCCATAAAATGTCTTTTAGTGCAGCTATGCCATAAGTATGATTGTTCCCCATAAATAGAATTGCATATACCATTTTTTCACACTAGTCTGTTCATATCTAAATTTACCAATTTGATGCTTAAGAACACCTTTGAATATATCACTAACTTGATATGTGAGCATGTTCTTCAAGTTGTTAATGATAACCATTCATCATTAAGCTCACCAAAATAATCATAAATGATTATTTTGGAAAACAACATAATTATCATTTATTATGAAGGGTGGCTAATTACTAATGAAATTTCATCAATGGTGGCTGATTATTAATGTTGACATTATTTTTTTGCAACTTTTCATTCTAACCAATTATGAACTTAAAAGCCTTAATCACATTAAAATACTAAGTCCAAATTACGGTGGAGGAAAAATAGTAGGAAAGATGATTTGGGAAGGAATGTGCAAATTGGTTGGCCTAATCTAGTGATCGTGATTTGTGTGTGTATTTGTAAATCTTGTATAATCTTGTAATATTTTATTATTTTTTATTATATACAAGATACTACTAATGCTTGTATGTTTACATTTTGTATATTTATAGCCTGAATAATTTCCTGTGAAGAAAGTCCACACCTAGCAATATGAACCCAGAACAAAATAATGAGACAATTGCTAGATTGTGGTCTCAGTTCCAAATAAAAGTTGATAAATGTAATTGTCCTTGCAAAAAGTGTAAGGGCTTAAAGAATCAAAGAATTCTAATCACAACAGCCCAGAGTCATTGTAGGCAACATGGTCACATTGAAGGGTGGTACAATTTTTGTCGATTGGTGAATTTGAATTTCCAACTGGAGGAACATGGAGGTGTGAATATCCAAGTCGAAGATAATGCTCCCATGGAAGAAGATGATCATGTGGCAGAGAACACAATTGAAGACAATGGTATTGGCGTAGCTGATAATGTGCCAGAGGACATGATTAAAGAAGATAGTATTTGCGTAGCTGATCAAGATGATCATGATGATGGTACTAGCACATCTGATAATGATGATGAAGATGGTCTTGATATACCTATACTTGAGAAGACATACGAGCCCCTATACCAAGGCTCCCAAATGAATCTTGTCTCTGCTATAGTGTTGTTGGTGAACTTAAAGGTTATGAATGGTTTATCCAATGTAGCAATGTCACGTATGTTAAGGTATGCCATTTTTGTCATCTTCAATGTTAGCATACCATTACTATTCATTATATTAACAATTCATATTTGTTGTTGTAGGTTGATAGGTGAGTTTTTGTTACCACCATCAAACATTCCGCCTCATTCGTACCAAGAATTATCTACCATTATGAATCAAATTGGAATGAAGTATCAGACAATACATGCATGTCCTAATGATCACATTCTATATCATAAACAACATAAATTTTCAACAGAATGCCTTGATTTTCATATTAGTAGATATCTATCAGATCAAATAAAAAAAAAGTTGCCTCAAAAGGTTCTTCTGTACATTCCCATTATTCCACGTCTTCAACGATTATTCAGGTGCACTAGCTTGGCACAATTTATGGATTACCATGCACGCAATAGAAGTCAAGATGACATTATGTGAATGCCTACGGATGGTTCTACATTTAAAGACATAGAAACAACATGGCCACACTTTAAAGAAGAACCTCATAATCTCAAGCTTTCATTGGCAGCGGACGGTGTCAATCCATTTGGAGATATGAGATCTACTTACTCAGTGTGGCATATTTTTGTTATTAACAATAGCATTCCTCCTTGGATGTCTATAAAGAGGGAGCACACAATGTTGTCAATGACTGTACTAGGTATTTTTTATTTAATAGTTATCTAAATTAATATATAAACAACACATCAAAATGGTCATAATAATTATGTAATGTTTTGGTTCATTCAACTAGGTAAGTACCAAGTTAAAGATATGAATGTCTATATTGAGCCCCTTATTGATGAGTTGTTGAAGTTATGGAATGGGGTCACTATTTATGACATCTCTAGACCAATAGGAAAAAGACCATTTCAATTCTATGCAATGCTTGTATGGACAATACATGATGCCCCTGGGGTAACTCAATTTTGCGGTATGTTATATATTGTTAAGGTCACATATTTTTGGTATGTTATAGTGCTTACAAATTATTGTTGTGTGTTTAAGTTGTGCATGATAATTGTACATGATCCAATTGTATGGTATCTTTTAGGTCTTCAGATAAAGGGTAAATTTGCATGTCTAGTTTGTGGTCCGAAGATGAAATCTTGTCATTCAAGAAGTTTAGGAAAGTAGGTGTTCAATGAGTTTAGGAACTTTCTCCATAATAATCATAAGTATCAAATTACTGAAAAAAATCTTTTTAATGGGAAAGAAGAGACAACATCAAGGCCACGAAGAATGACACCTCATCTATGGAAGTTGGAATACAATAGACTAAATCATCGAGGTAATGTCATTCCATCTGATGAGTTTTGTTTGAAATTTATATTTTGATATTGTCTTTTATTTACTAATGATGTAATTGATGCTTGTGAATTTTGTCAAGGCATCAATAACCAAATTCCTAGAGGAATAAAAAGTTATCCTAGTCAATTTAGTAGGTTGTCGTACTACAAGGATCTCCCAATCTTGCATTTGTTTGATGCTATGCATATTGGAAAGAATGTAACAGAGACACAATGAAAAAAATTGGATGGAAGGTGTGACAAAGGAAAAATTGCCAAAATTTGTAATGACATTCATGAATCCAATCATGCACTAAAACTTTTTATTGAATCAAATAGAAATGGAGACCGCATAAATACGAGTGTCATTTCTTGGTTATTAACTTAGCAACAAAGTGATGCATTAAAAGAAGTCATAAAAAAAAAATTCCAAAAGGATTTGCTGCAAATATAAGTAGTCTTGAATCAAAGAAAGGTGATTTTGGTCCAGGGTTGAAAACACATGATTGGCATACCTTCGTCAAGGTAAGTCATATTCTCTATTTACAATATATTTGTAAAATTGCATGTACTTTTTATTGTATTATTTTACAATATATTGAAAAGATCATTTTTTAATTATTGCAGTACGTCCTACCTCTATCCCTCCCACACCTGTTTGACAACAGTGTTAAACAAGTTATATACGATCTTGGAAAATACATGAGGTTAGAAGTGTTATTTCTTAGACTTGTTGTACAGATATTATATTTATGACTTGCTTTACTTTTTATGTAATTTATTGTATATTTTATTCTAAAATCTTGTTTATATGTTCTTGCGAGTTGAATCTCTTTTAGGTGGTTATCATCTAAATAAATTGATAAAAATATATATAAAATATTGGAAGAGAAAAATTCCTCAGCTTATGTGTGAAATGCAAAAGTGTCTACCTCCAAATTTTTTCAATGCTCAAGAACACTACCTCATACATCAAGTTGAGGAGATTGAATTGTGTGGACCTGTACAAAGTAGGTCAATGTGGATGGTTGATAGGCATTTGAAATTTATGAAGGGCTTGGTTCGACAAAGAGCACGTCCTGAGGGTTCTATGGTGGAGGGATATATGGTATACCATACCATGGTGTACATTAGTGAATATCTTCTCAAGTTTGCAGCAAATATCCATGTAGATCACATTTGGAATCCCAAGGATCCCAACTCTATTAACAAATTTGAAGGGGAGTACTTGATGGGGAAAGGTAGATTGAAGAAAGTGAAAGGTAATTATATGATGTTATTGTAGTTTATTAATTCTTATAAATCTTCAATATAAGTTGTTTCTAAGCGGTCTATTTATTTTCTTTACAGTTGGTCGTGAGTGAGATGCACTACATTTGTATATTGCAAATAATCTTGATTGGATGACGGTATGGATTCAACAATCTCAACAAAATGGTCGCTCATTAACATGGGATGGTGTTTCATCATTGGTTAAAGAAGCTCATCGTAATGGAGATCTCAATGTTACGCCAATGGTACTTGATCTAGCATATGGTTTAAGAGGTAGAAAGGTATGTATAAGTTTACTAACCATGACCCATAAGTTTAATATCAACTCATGGATTGATGTAAATAATCTTGACATGTTTGAATAATCGCAGATCAAACACCACAAAGCTATGTACTACCATGGCCATAAATTTTGCATAAAAAAGTTAGACGACATGAAGAAAACTTGTGATTCTAGGATAAGTGCAATCTTCGAGGTCACTAATATTTCATCTAGAAATGACATACATCCCCAACAATCTAAAAATTGATACTATGGCATTTTGGATGATATACTTGAGTGCAATTTTAATTCATTCAAATTAGTTTGTTTTTTGTCAAATGGTACAGGCTATGGATGAATCAAAATGATCCTGATAGAACTATTATTAAACATGATAGTGGATTTACAATGATTAATACAAGGTCATTTGAGCCAGTTAGAGATGAGCCCTATGTTTTTCCAAGCCAATGTGAGCCAGTGTTTTACTTTGGCATTCCACATAAACTCAGTTGGTCATTTGTTGTTATACATGATCCAAGAGGAAGGCTGGTAAAGTATAATGTGATGGAAGAAGAAGATATTAAAGAATTAGAAGATAAAGTAAATGATGATAACAAATGACTGTTACATAATGAAGAAGAAGAAGAAGAAAATGATGATGATTTCAGTGATGCTGACGATGATGGTGATGATGATGACGATCATGAACATGGTGATAAAGATGGTGTTGATCAAGGAAATGATGGTCATGATGATGATGGTTATGATAATGGTGATGAAGATGATGATGATGATGGTGATGAAGATGGTCGTCATGATGATGATGACAACGATGACAATGATCAAAGTGACAAGCATGATGATGGTGATGATGATGATGATGATAGTCATGATGATGACATGGATGAAGAGGATGATCAATAACATGATCAATGAAATGTATATCAAGGTATGATCAATGTCATGTATGAGGTATTGATTTATTCATAGAAATTTGTTTGACTTGTATGTTTTTATAATTAAGTTATTACGTGTTGAACTCTAATTCATGGAGTAAATTTTGCATCATGTATATTTTGTCTTCTATGTAATTTGTGGCTTACATATCATGTCATTTTTGGCTAACTTAAGATAAATGATTTACATATGAAGGAAATTTAATGCCTTTGACATGGATCGAAAGGTATAATTTATTATTTGGTTTCCTTCTCTTTAGTCAGCAAAATATATAGATCCTACTATGTCTCTCATTTGATGGATTACGAGTATCACCAAATAGGTATTTTTCTGATCTGTCTTCCTCAAGTGAGGTTCATGCGGGAATAGAAGACAAAAGTGAGACATCTAGTAGGTCTAAAATAGGGAGATCAACTAGAGGTCAAAAGATTAGAATAAAATTTAATAAATGAATGCAATTTTTCCTTGCTGAGGGGGGGTCACATTCTTATGATAATGAGACCAAAGGCGACAGGAAGGTTCCCTTATGGTACACACATCTTCAGAAAGAATGGGTACCCAAGGAAATACCTCCAGTTAACACTAATTTTTCTATTAACGAAAGGATATATCGCATAGCTCCATCTTCATTACATGGTTTGGGCTTATAATCAAGTTGTTGAATTGATGGAGTATGTAGGACCTTGTTACAATTACAATAATTGGATGTAGATTGTGCAATATAAAAAAAGTATGCATAGGTATGCATTGTCACCAAATTATATACGATGCAAAGAAAATGATCAAAATAGAAGGCTTGCTATGTATATTGATGGAAGGCCAAAAGAAATAGGGAATATTGCAGGTTTTATAAATAGTTCTCGACCTGTGTCAACTAATAAGCAGTCAAATTGTATATTCGAGGCCACGAGGGAAATCGTGTATTTGTATGTGCAATAAAATCAATAAGTGCAGGGGAAGAGCTTCTGATATATTAAAATTTGAATCGTGTAGATACAAAAACATTCCCTATCATGGGACTGGTAAGTATAACATTTAAACCAATTGCCTCCAATTAATATTGACTCCAATATACAATCTACTGTTTTATTAATAATTTTTTTGGTAAGTTTATTACTTTCATTTCGTTGTTGATTGCTAAGAACTACTAATCCTTGTCATAGGGCGACATGGATCCATCACAAGACATAGGCAGGGATGTTCCTCACACACCTTCTTCATCAAAGGTAAACCTTAATTAGTGTAATTCTACAAATTATATAGAAACAAATGTCATATTATAATGTTATATTCTTTATGCCTTTGGAGTTATTTTGATATAAAGTTACTTATATTGATGTCACAACTTGATACTTATTGATAGGGAAAAGCACAAATGACAACAAATCAATTGTGATCTGAAATTGAAGCAGCATTTTTAGATGACATCGCACGTAGCAAGTTAACCCTGTCTTCATTGCTACTCAGATTCAAAATAAATATACTAAAGAAATTCTTAACCTTGTGATGATTCCAAACAAAATTGAGGAGATAGAGGCAATCAAAGATGAATTGATACGTAGATTCAATTGTATGAATGTAAGCAGTAATTAATCTTATGCAATAATTAAAGTTCAATAGATGTTTATATTTTATACTATCTTATGGATCATGATCTAAAATATGATGTGTTCTTCTTACAGGATTTTTTGACACCTCTAAAGCATGGTCAATATGGTGAGGGTTGTAGTGTACAACCTTCATGTAAATAATCCTTAAACCTTTAACCATTCATTTAACCTTTGTATGCATTATTGACTCAACTTATGTTTGGGATACTTCTAGTACCCCATTTAATCTTTATCCATTGCAAATGTCTT
>MU226331.1:422891-440019 GCA_018584345.1 Thuja plicata | reverse complement strand
ACTCACACATCCACACTCCCATTTGATAAACCCTCACCTTTTGGGTTAATAACCTAGGGCTTTGTAGAAACTACCCTTACCTGCAACTCACAACCTCAACACTGGTTCTAACACCTTCCCCTACATCTATATAGACATATTTAACCATCACATACCCCCTCTCTTCATCAGGTATCTTCCAACCACCATTGGTGCTTAACAAGTGCACCCTTTCACTAGGTCTTCACAAGGCTTACCACTACTCCCTCATCATCTGGCGCTCTTCCCTGCATCCAAAACCATATATAATATAAGGAATACACTAAGGCATCTCCCACCAAACTATATTGGTCACAGGGCTAGGAGTGCCCTTACTTGATAGAGGGTTACAACCCTTAATCCGTTGATTGTACCCTGAAACAAAAACAAGTCTTAGTCACGCCAGTCAGTTATCCTCTCTTGAGACCAAACTAAAGTTAAAGTGAATACACAAACATGAAAAATATATGTAGAGGAATGTCTTAATGTTACTAACCAAGTTCTATTCATATTTCACTAACCATTGAAACCATGGGTACAATGACTATTCCTTCAGGACAGTGGGATACAAAATGCAGAGAAATTAATCTTTTATTTATTACATGTTTCAAACCATTCCTACTACAACAGGTAAACTAAAATACTCAAATTGACAACGAGAATAGACCAATTTTACTATGCTCCTGCAAAATAACTTTATAGTGTAAAATTTACAATGAGGTTATAATATGCGGATAAATGCAAAAATAGAGTTTACTTTCATTAAAACTAAATATATTTACCTACCAGATAGTGCCAAAAATTACAAATATAGAAAGGTTACAGAAATTAAACAATTTAAACTATCTACTAAAGCCTAAAGGAAATGACATTCAATTAGATATCATGTGTCAGTATTGAAATTTACATCACATTGAGAACTACATCTGTATTCTCTCGAGGTTTAATAGTTGCTAGTACTTATAGAATGACATAGAATTATTTTGGAAATTAAGTCTATATTGCCACTGGTGTGAGCTAACAGTAAGTGTATACATGGTTGGTGCAGTTGTAATACCCTTTTTCTTGGGTGGTTATCTCCATATTTAGCAGCAGTTGTATTTGCATTCATGGGAGATTTCTATTGACTAGCAATTTCTTTGGCCGAGACATGGTCCTTGATTCTAACCGAAACTCTACCAGGATTGGCATTGGAGAAATTTATGAGTTGATGAATTTATTTTTGGATTTGATGAAGATTGTAGAGCTTTCTGGAGTACTGAAGTAAAGATAAATGCTTAGTGCAATTCCAAACACAAGCATTCATATCTAGTATCGCTCCTAATCTGGCACTAGATTGATTGTAAGGTCATAGGTCTTAATATCATTGTGACAATAAGTGTTCAAAATATTTATTCCATGTTATTTTTTGTCAAATTATAGATCTGCACTAAGTTTATTGTCAAACATGTGAAACAAACCTAAAAATGTCCATCTGAAAGTAACAATTAGCACTGGTAAGTGTTTTTTTTATAGAAACAATAGTGGTAGAAAAGCATATTAGGTATAGAAACAAGGATTTTTGCTAAGGAAAGTGGTAGTCCCAAATTGAAGATATTACACAGTCACACCTTAATTGTGGGATCTTCCTAGATTGTTCATGCCTTAATTTTAATGGTGCCAACTGAAACTAGCTGAAAGAACTAATTGATACTAAAAAACTCAACTACAGCCTTACTGAAGAACACAAGAATCACCACTTTATTTGAAAAAGAAACATCAAATGTAAGGAACTATAATATTACCCATCTAACCGCTACTCCTACACTATGAGTAACATCACTCAAATGACTACCTTATTCCATTATTCTACTATTCTAACTAAAATTACTTATAGTCCTATCTGACTACTAAAAATAACTACACTAGAAGTAAATCAATCCTACAAATTAGAAAGGGTACATAAAAACTCTGAATCAAATTTACTAAACAAGCCTTAATCCATGCAACCATTGCATCTATCAGCTTCAGGAAATATCGATCTATTTCTCCAATCTTCTCTTTGGCCTTCTTTGAGAGCTCAATGCAGCATTGTTGCACAGATGTGAAGTATTTGGGAAGGGTTACAAATTGGAAAAATATAATTATCTTCTCGTACCAAGATAGTCCCTTGTACTCTTTCTTTAAATTCACAAATGGGTTACTGGCTTTGTTGTACTAAAGACTTGGGCATTTGGTATGACTTAAAAGAATGATGTGAAGAAGATTAGTGAAAAATAGGTACACCTAAAGCTTCTTTTCAAGTGCCACAACAACATCAATATTGGAATTTGACTCCTAAAATGAAATGAAAACTTTATTTGTTAAGCATATGAATTTCAAGATTCCTTCACTATAGTATCCCTTAGAAACAATGATGCAAAGGCTCAAGGCTCAAATAAGAAATTCACACAATTGACCTTCAAGCAAGGAGCTAGGGAACATGTATGCTTGGCTTCATAAGACCTTCAAGAAAGCATAGGGAAATGGAACATCCTTCCATGATAAATTCTCTAATAATCCCCCATTTTTTGTATATGTAAGGACTAAATTCAATTTAAAAAAAGTAAAGGTGATTCAAAAACCTTCCATTTACAAATTTCATGACTCAAGGTGAATCATGGTGAGGAAAATTTTAAGGCATTTCCCACACAACATGATACTTGATATTGCATTTCTCAAGGATAGGATCTTAAGAGATTTTGTTCACTTCAAATGGATCTTATTGGAAATAGGAATTTGCAGTTTGGTTAAACACGGGCTCAAAATTTTGGCTTAGTTGTGAGGATAATTCATTTGGATTTTTGGACCTCTTGCTTGTTGTACTTAAAGGTAATGTCAACACTAAGTTTTGATTGATTTCAGAACTTAGATAAAAATAATTCAAACTCTAACTGAAGCATTTTCATGCTAGATGGCATAATAAATTAATAATATGTTAAATCTGCAGGAGAGGAGAGCTTGCAGGAATGGCTAAAAGATCCATCAAATCCTCCCTTAGGGATTATGAGGCTTAAAATAAGCGGTATGATGATTCAGCCCCTTGTTATATAGGACATTTATTGTTAGCTCCAAAAGCTTTGTAAATATGAAAGCAAGCTTTAGAATTCTAATTTCATATCTTATGTTATAGTGAGACCTTGCATTCTCCGCTATGCTTTTAATCTTCCTATATCACAACTCTATTTTCTTGACGTAAAAGTTATTGTGTTTGGATCTTCTTTTCATTGCTACTCTCCTTGAACATATAACTTGAATAAAAATGGTGTCTTAGAGACCACATATTCTATTCTACTACACTTAGGACATCTATTGTTTTATTTATTATAAAATTTGTTCTCTTAGAAACTTCCTCTTCTATGTTGTAACAAAAGTTGTTTAGAACCTTCTCATGTAAGCTACTATCCATTGGGCATCTTTCTTGATTATAAATTTACCTTGATCACCTTTTGTTCTATACTAGGAAACTTTAAAGTTCTATTGTTTTATTGATTGCAAGAGTTGTCCTCTTAACAAATTTCTCTTCGATGCTGCTACAGAGGTTGTTTAGGAGCTTCTCTTGTATGTTACTATCCTTTTGGCATCTTTTTTTATTACAAATTTTACCTCCATCGCTTCTATTCTGAACTATTACACTTTCAATATTTATTGTTTTATTGATTGCAAAAGTGGTCCTCTTAACAACCTCCTCCTCTATGTTGTGAAAAAATTTGTTTAGGACCTCATCTTCTTATCCTTTGGAAATTTCTTAGAAATTTAATACTCTTTTCTACATCTTCCAAATCCATTTTTTTATTGATTACATAAGTTATGTTCACAAAATCCTCTTCTATGCTATTGTGGAGTCGGTTCTTAGCACAAACCTTGTATTCCATTCTATCAATATTGTGATGTTTGATGTTTTATTATGGATTATTATAAAGTTATAAACAATGATTGTTGTGTTAGAAACCTCCTTTTCTATGCTACTATACTCACTGATAGAGAGGAAATTGTTCTTTTGATAACATGTGGAATGGTGGCTCTATGTATTTATGCCTTTTGTATGTGACAATCAAATCAGATCCATGTTCTTTTTGTTCTTAGGCCATGGGGAGATAGAATATGTAGTGAAGGAGGATGGGAATTATTATTTTGTCATGGGAAACTTCAATCAACATAGTGCAGAGGTATTGTGAGCCTTTATACATGGGACAAAAATAATTTTGTCAAATGATTTTTACTTATTATGTTTTTCCAGTGCAACATTACATAGTATCATAGTTTGGGAATCAATCGTATATAAATATCAATTAAATCTTCATGAATCATCTTTCAGTAGTAGTGATTCACAAGAACTTAGGAAGAAAGATGGGTTCTTGCAAGCACATAATCATGAAAGATTGTTCGTGAGGATTGGCTCATATTAACATGGATTCCCATAATAGATATTGAACATTTTTTCAGAATTGAAATAGTGAGTAATTGGATCTTCTTTTTACAGGTTGTGATGAGGTTAAATTTTACTTCCAAACTGTACAACACCTGAACTGTCAATTACAAGTGTTCAATGGGAAAGGTCTTATGTGTTGTGAATCTTTCAATCCTTCAAAATAGTTATGCACTTCTAACAACTCCATCTCAAAGAAATATAACGGTATGACACTTCTAATCATTTTTAACCTACATTTTTAGGCATTAGGAAGAAATTTATGTTAAAGAGGGATAATTATTAACAATCCTTCCAAGTAGACTTTTAAGCTCTATATTTTTTTAAAACCAACATTATAAGATGAGTACTAAAAAAAGTATGCAAAGTAACACAAATACCTGAAGATAAATATCTAGACTAATCATTGAATAGGTTGTCATTGGTGATTAATCTGGATATTTATCTTTAGGTGTTTTTTTTAACATTCCATATTGGTCAAAATTTTGACAAACTTTGGTCGAAACCCTCACCAATAATGGTCTACATATCGACCATTCTATGTCAAAATTCAGCGTCATGGGTTTGGCATCTTGGTCTGATTGCCCAAACATTTCGACCGACATTGGTCGGAAGTTCATCAAATAAGCTTGTCAATTGTAGATATCAATTTTGACCAAGAGTGGCATAGATCATTTGACATGAACAACGATGTGTCACAATTTCAACTAGTAAATTAGCAACAAAACCATTGGTGGATTATTCAACGCATCATGGTTGAACAATTGACTAATTAAAGGTCAAAAATTGACACAAAATGTATTAGTGAAGATCTTTTTGTTGAGAAAAGAAATAGTTTTGAACAAATTTTTGGATATGATATATGAATGGCAGAGGAGAGCATGAGAGAGATCATTGAAGAACTAAGAATGAAACTATCTAAGCATTAGAGATGCTTGTTTTGTTCATTACTAAGAACATTTTGTAACAGAACTATATTGTAAGAGTTGTATGCTCAGTTGGCCCCTAATAGGGAGTTGTATACCTTTAAGAGGGTTGTTATTCCTTTAACAAGGAAATGTACTATGTAATATTTAGATCCTAACAAGGACACTATACTTTAGTGCATGCTTGTGGGTACCATCCTCACCCGGGTTTTCCCTTAGCCAGGGTTTCCTCGACAACAAATAATGGTGTTATGAGTACTGTGTTATTTTCTTATGTTCTTTTCATTTTTGCAAGCTTATGGACTATTTGCAATTGGTTGAAAAGTTTAAATAAGTGTTGTAATATTGATTCACCCCCCCTCTCAGTATTACTTAATCCTAACATGCCTACATTGATCTCAAAGTGGCCTTCTCTAAGGGCCTTAGTAAGGATTGGAAAAAAAAGTGACTCCTTGGCTCATATTAACATGGATTCCCATAATAGATATTGAACATTTTTTCAGACTTGAAATAGTGAGTAATTGAATCTTCTTTTTATAGGTTTTGATGAGGTTAAATTTTACTTCCAAACTGTACAACACCTGAATTTCCAATTACAAGTGTTCAATGGGAAAGGGCTTATGTGTTGTGAAGCTTTCAATCCTTCAAAATAGTTATGCACTTCTAACAACTCCATCTCAAAGCAATATAATGGTATGACACTTCTAATCATTTTTAACCTACATTTTTAGGCATTAGGAAGAAATTTATGTTAAAGAGGGATAATTATTAACAAGCCTTCCAAGTAGACTTTTAAGCTCTATATTTTTTTAAAACCAACATTCTAAGATGAGTACTAAAAGAAGTATGCAAAGTAACACAAATACCTGAAGATAAATATCTAGACTAATCACTGAACAGGATGTCATTGGTGACTAATCTGGATATTTATCTTCAGGTGTTTTTTTTAACATTCCATATTGGTCAAAATTTTGACTAACTTTGGTCGAAACCCTCACCAACAATGGTCTACATATCGACCATTCTATGTCAAAATTCAGCATCGTGGGTTTGGCATCCTGGTCTGATTGCCCAAACATTTCGACCGACATTGGTTGGAAGTTCATCAAATAACCTTGTCAATTGCAAATATCAATTTTGACCAAGAGTGGCATAGATCATTTGACATGAACAACGATGTGTCACAATTTCAACTAGTAAATTAGCAACACAACCGTTGGTGGATTATTCAACGCGTCATGGTCGAACAATCGACTAATTAAAGTTGAAAGATGTTCACAAGGCTGCCTACATTGATCTCAAATTGGCCTTCTATAAGGGTCTTAGGAAGGCTTGGAAAAAAGTGACTCCTTGAATATTGTCAATTGCTGGAAAGATGTTTAGAAGCCCATTTTGTCTATTCAAGGCATGATCTTGGATTGTTTCAACATGATCAATTCTTTAGAAGAGTGAATTATTTCCCATATCTGTAAGGCAAAACCAAGTGGATGATTATCTCACCAAATTTGGTGTTGTTAAAAATTCTTTATGTTGGTTTTGCAAAAACTAACTAAAATATGCTCAAAAATCCAGGTGTAAGCATTGATAACATAATAACTAGATGAAAACATTGATCTCACAGTCATCAACCCTAAAAATTTCACCCATACAGAAGCCCCACTACCAAAATATAAAATATCTATTGACTATGGTTACTCTTCAATAGCTACAAGAATAAAATCATTTTCCCCTTGATGCACCAATCTTTATTCGCATGCACATCCTGTTCAGGATCATTGTTGGCATTATCATTGTCTTGAGTGACACCAAAACCTGACATTTCATTCAGGTTAGGAAAAACCCTTCTAAGGAGGGTCAATGAGGTGCACATGGTCTAGTAACACCAAAATGGAATTGACCATATCAATTTACTATTTTGCAGTTTCTAGACCCAGAACTCTGCGAAGCCTTCCTAACACAACCTAAAAATATCTCTAATTCTGGGTCTCAAGAGTGAGCTTGATGATATGATACGTCAAAACATAGGTGTGCCCATTCAAAAAAAAAAATTCTAGTAAAATTCCCCTGACATTAGTCATGCCCTTACACAATCATACCTCTAGATTGCAGACAAAAGAGCATCTCCAGACAAAATGCCAACTCTAAAGGAGTGTAAGATTGCAATAAATCAATAGCATTAGATAAGAAGATTGAGAGCACCTAGGATAGAAATATAATCCTATGAGAATTTGGAGACATATTTTCCTCCCCAATGAGGCATTTTACACTTTTCTAAAATTGAAAGAATTCCACGTGGAGAATCTGCCCCAGATCATCGTCAAAAAATTACCCTAAGAGAGGATGTTCATGTGCTGCAACTGGGATGTGAACCCTGAAGTTCCTTAACATGTATTCCATATGCTTCTTACTATGATCTTGGCACACATTACAAACCCTAATTTATCCTCCTTCTGAGGACACTAATTTTTTTCTTCTCATTGTAGAAACCCAGAAGTGAATGTCCTTCAAATACTGCTCGAAACAAAAAATGAAGTGTGAAGAAATGAAAGCCACCTAATCCCTTAAAATGGGACAAATGTACATTTCCTATGGATAGTATAGAGGATGATGAGGGAATAAAATTTGCAATGAATGAGAGATCTAGATAGTAATACAACAGCATCGAGATCATGTCAACTCATGCCAAATCCCCAAAAATCTATTTTTTGTGAGCTAGAAATGGAATAAAGCATGTGTGGTCTTTTTATTTCTATCCCAAAAGGTGCTACTTGTGTTGTCACACATATGAATAATGAATTTCTAAGAGAGGAAGATATGACATCGACACCCCAATTTTTTGATGTAACAACCAAAAATTACCATGCCTATAAATGACTAATCACTTAACAACTCTCAAACCCTTTGGTGTTTAGGTGTCACTATTTCCTTCATCCTTTATAATATCTGAGAAAATGGGAAGTTTGGCAAGATCAAGAGGAAATTTGGATGAATCCAATTCAATTTTTCCACACCCCATGTTTTCCAGATGGTCAAAAAATTTGTTCCCCTCCCTATATGTGTGTGGAAGATGGAATGACTAAAAGGAATCAAGAAAAACCCAAACTTGTTGTAATATATACCTGATATGCCAAATATAAATTTTTATCTCTTTACAAGTGTTAATGAGCAATAAAGGATCCCCTTCGACATGAATTTTGGTTAAGCCATGATCTTTGGCCAATGTTAAGCCTTGCAACAACGCCCATGAATCTATTACATTATTTGTGCTGGGGGAAAATTGATTGATTTGAGAGCAATTACTTTACCAAGATTATTTCTTATACACATTCATACTCCTACTTTACCTGGGTTGCCTCTTGAAGCACCATAAAGGTTGAGTTTGGAAAACTTAGGAGATGGGAGGTGCCATTTAATTAAGCTTCTGTCTACCTTTAGTTTGAATGGTAATGTCAGACTTCCTTTGAATGGAAAAATGATGGACTTCCATGTTTTCATAACAATATCATCCCAGGAAGTAAAAAGAGAGTAGCAATTCTTGTACCTTTGGATATATGCAAAGACTAATTCTAAGACTGAATTATTTATACCTTCTTGAACCCATTTCAAATGGATAAATTAATTTTCCTAAAGACTCTCTTGTTGTGTTCCCACTAGATGGCCCATAGAACTGTTGTTGGAATGATCTTTCGAAATACTTGCAAAGAAAGAGGATTTGTACAGTACTGGCCAGGACTGAAACCAATCCCAAATTAAATTTGGTAGAGGTGTGGAAAGACTAAGTTTGTTGAGAACAAAATGCCAGCACTGAATTGCAAAAGAACATTGTATAAAGAGATGATCTACACTTTCAAGTTCAAAATCAAACAATACACATTTGAATGGAATGATGACATTCATCTTTACAAACGTGTCAGTAGTAAGTATACGTTTACATAGAGGTAGCTAGACAAAGCTACCTACTTTTCGCAAAACCATGTTGTTCCAGTAGAACATGTAGCCTCTTTGATTTTGACATTGATTTTCCCTATATCGGATGGCTCCATATCCTTGTTTAACCAAGTATTCCCCATCTTTAGCTGGTGCCCATATCACTTTATCTAGCTTGTTTGACATGATTACTAATCTTTTGGACAAAATCAAATTGAGGGTATTTTTTTGCCCATCTTCAATTGGTGATGCTTTAAAGTCTTTCCATTAAGCCCTTCCCTACCCGAGCTGAATGTGGCTAACATAATCAATTAGATGATGTCCCCAGACATGACTCAAGACTGGAATGGTTGACTATAAATAATCAATAGAATTTAAATGAGGGTTTATGTTCCATGAATCATTCTAGAAGTGGATATCTTCCTCATTATGAACATGCCATGACAAAAAGGTGGTGAAATTTTTCCTAGAATGCATCATGAAACTCTACTTGGCTAACCCATTAGGTGGATTAGAGATTGTAAAAATTCTAAGAGGATTTGTTTTTGAATTAAGCAGCAGTAAGAGGGTGTTGGCTTGAGGTACATAAGAAGCTAACTAGAACAAAATTAATAGCATATTAATCTAGCCTAGAGAGCAGCAGTATATAGCATATAACCTTCTACCTTTATCAAAAACCAAAATGATAAAGTCAAACCAGTATGAATGTAAAGTATCAAAACCTCTCAGACATATAGTATCAAGTTTTTGCAAAATAAAACATAAACCATGCCTCGCAGGGCCATTAACCATATTATAATTATAAAACTTATAACTAAAATAAATAAAAACTAACCCAAACATAGGGCTTAGGGTGAGTAGATCCACAGTCCATGGCACCACCTTGGTCCAACAACAGAATCATTTTCCATCACATAAGCGCTTAGACAACAACAGGTCAACCCACTCCTCATTGAGAAATTTGAAGAGCTCACAGTTTCCTTCCACAGACTCCTTCCCAGAAGAAGCCTTTTCATTCAGCAAACATAGCGTAGTAGAGGAAGCATGTATGACCTTGAGGGAAAATTTTCTGACATCTGCCAACCTTCTATTTGTATTAGCCAAGTCCCTATTAAGCTTGGTCACCGTGTCCTCCAGATTCACAATCTGATACTTGATCTTTCTCACCAAGCCGTGACTCAGAGCATCTTTGGTGTCCTCAGCCCTAGTGTCAATAGTGGGGGCAATGTCCTCTTTCTCAACTTCAGCACCTGAAGTGTAGGTGTACTTTTCCTCTTCCTGATCAGAGCCATTGTTATCTTCTTCCCTGCTAGGAGAACCCATAGAGGTATCCTCCCAGTCGAGCAATTCCTTTAGTTCTTTTTTTCCTTTTTCTTTGGCAAGACGGGAGGAGCGACAAGTAGTGTTGGGCTAAAGGTTGGTAACCTCAGGACATTCTAGGTTAATTAAGATATTTTTACATCTTTTGGATGGTCACTGAAAAGAGTCATCAGGAGTAATGTCATGTTTATACCCAACCTGAGATGTAGGGGTGGGGTGGGTTTCAAAGGACTTTTGGCTAGCAGCTGAGGTTGAGCAGCCTATAGATACTGAAGGCATGCAAAGACCCTGGTTGAGGGAGATCGAGGACAACAATAGCTATTGAATAGCTTGAGTGATTTCAACAAGAGGGGGAGGGAATAGGGCATGATGAAAGTTATAAATGCAAAAACTAAGCCCCTGGTGGAGATAAAAAGGTTCTTTCCGAGGGAACTAGACTTGTGCACATCAGCGACATTGGACTCTAAAGCATGTATGATGCAGAGGGTTTAGGGTTCTAGTAATTCCTTTCCTTAATATGCTTCTTTCTCTCTCCTAACCATCCAATGGTTACCTCCATTTGGTTTCTTCTCTAATTTGGATCTCCACGACCCTCACTATCAACTTCTCCTCCAAGGTAAAGTTGATCTATTGGAGATTCCAAAGTTTCTAGGCTCAACTAGTCTAACTAGTTGTTCAATTACGTAGGGTTCTTTACTAGACTTTCCCCTAGAATCCCAAACCCTTTCTTAGGATCTTCCCATACATCCCCTTAGACTCTAGTCTATGTTCTTGGCCCATTCAAATTTCTTTAGAACCCTTTCCCACACATCTAGATACTTTCCTAATCCATTTGTTATCAAATTCACTAGGAGGCCTAATAGGCTTGTTTCCTAGTAGGTCAAAATTCAATATTTTTGCGCTAAAGCTCCCAAATATTCCAAAAACCTCTATAGAAGACCTTGAAAATATTCAATGTATCCATCAGCCCTATCACAATCCAAAATCTTGACTTTTGGATGCACCCACAACCCTATTTTCCACCACGCCCTAGTTTTCACCCTACTAATTAGGCATCTGGACCAGTCTTGACCAATTGCCACCAAATTGATCTCCAAACTTTGTTTCACCTCCTCCAACATTTTGATCCTTCAAGGGGACTCTTTAGGGATTCTGAAAATGACTCTAAATCTTTTCCCAAAGATCATGGGTTCTCGAACCAAATCCAACTTCACCCTATCCAGGCTCACCTATTCCTAACAGTCAACCATAGGGCTTCACCCTTGGTCTAGAAACTTCATTGCAACACCAAAACTAAAAACAAAAATATTATGTACAGACTCTAAACCTCCATTCCCTATGGTTTCAGCCATTTCCATTGGTGGATGCTTAGGTTAAAGCCATTTTTGGCACTGTGACTCTACAAATGGGAATTACAAACCAGTGACCTTAAATCCACTGTAACTCTCTACTCCTATAACTTTAAAGAAAAGTAAAGTATGAAAAAGAAAGCTATCTTGAAACACTACACCCCCATGGGCTTTGATCTCCTTTCCCAATCTGTACACAACCATACAGAATGTAGAAAGTTCTGTCAATTACTAGAATATAGTCAAAGGCATCCATACAGAAGTACAAAAAACAAGTTCTGCAATCCAAAACTTCATTAACCTTGCAAAATCATAAAATCCATTCTCATATACCGAGCATGGGTGGTTACAATAGCTCTAACTTCATTTTGCAACTTCTTGTCAAGAAGTTACAAAATTTGCTCGAGCGACTTTTACATTTTTTGCTATTTGACTCTTTTTGTCAACTCGATGATTGTGGTTGACTTCTATGACCCTAGTTGGGAAATTTAGGGTCCTAAGACACACATTAAACCCATCCTACATAAAAATAGCACCTTTTGTCTTTTTAGGCCAAATTGACCACACTATCCTTTATGAGCTCATTTGGCTCTTATAAACATGGAAATGAACCACATTGGATCCAACCTAATGGACCTTATCCCAAACCACACACAACACTTCACACAGCCCTAAAACATAACAAACACAACAAAAATGGGAGGTTCTCTACACCATACTCCCCTGGGACAAATAACTCAAGTCCCTTGAGTTAAGAGGTCTTCAATGGTGACCCCATGCTTCAAAATGTGATTCTCTTTCATCCAAGTGGCTTCAGCTTCAGGTAGTCCCTACCACTTAACTAGGTACTCCTTGTAGGTACCCTTCCTTGTCTTTTTTATTACCTTAGAATCAATTATATTTTCTAACTACAATGGGATTGGGTTTGGCAAATCTTTCACCCAATCATCATATCCTAAATCTATAAGAGTGGTTTGACCTATGTCTAGAGATGGTCCCTTATAGGGATACAGGTCACAAACATTAAAGATTGGTAAAATGCCCAAATCAGGAGGTAATTCCACTTCATATGCATTCCTTCCATACTTGTGCAATATCTTCAAGGGACTTATCTTGTTCATGAGTAACTTGGTAGGCTGTCCCTTGTGTAGTATTTCTTTTTTGAGGTAAGAAAGTACCAAGTCCCCCAGCTTGAACTATAAATCCCTTCTTGTCTGATCTGCCTTGGACTTATACTTTTCCACTTGCTTTTGTAGAGTCTTGTTGACTTGATCATGAATCTCTTTCATCTGTTCTGCAAATGACTCCCCTTGGGAACTCCTTTTGTCCTTTAAACTGAGATCCCTCAACTCTAATATGCCTCTAGGATTGACCCCATATACTATTTCAAAGGGGCTTTTACTAGTACTCCTATTAATTGAGTCATTATAGGAAAATTCTGCTTGCCCTATGATGTGATCCCATGACTGTCCATGTTGCTTAGTCAAGCATCTTAACAAGTTCCCAAGTGACCTATTTACTACCTCTATTTTCCCATCTGACTGTGGATGGTAGGCTGAAGAGAAAGACAAGTTTTTTCCTAGCATCTTCCAAAGGGTCCTCCAAAAGTGGCCCACAAACTTACTATCCCTCTCACTTACTATATTCAGTGGCAATCCATGGATCCTTACAATGTCTCTGAAGAATAAACATGCAATTTGGGAAGCGTCATTGGTTTTCTTACATGGAATGAAGTGTGCCATTTTACTAAAATGGTCCACCACAAAAAACACACTGTCATGACCCCTTGTTGTCTTTGGTAACCCCAAAACAAAATCCATACTTAGGCTCTCCCAAGGCCTTTGGGGTATGGATAGGGGTTGATACAATCCACTGTTACTACTTTGTCCTTTAGCCCTCTAATAGATCTGACATTTCTCTACACATTTCCTAACATCTGACTGTAACTTAGGCCAATAGTAATGCCTATTCACTTGCTCAAGTGTCTTATCCACTCCAAAGTGGCCTCCCAAGCTCCCTTGGTGTTTCTCCTTCACAATGTTCTCCCTCATTGAACACTGAGGCATACACATGAGGTATCCTTTAAAAAATAGTCCTTCCTACAACATAAACTCAGTGAATTCCACCTTGAATCCCTGTTGGAACTTTACACATGCCTCATAGGCATCTTTGAAATCTTTTTCCTCCTTGTAGAGATCTTTCAAGTCATTTATCCCTACACTTTGTAATTGTATCTCCTGTATGGTTAGTACTCTTCTGCTAAGAGCATCTGCAACCTTGTTGCTAACCCATTTCTTTTGTTTGATGAAAAATGTGTATGCTTGCAATGATTCTACCCACCTCAAGTGTCTTTTATTTAGCTTCTCTTGCCCATTCAAGAAACTAAGGGCATGGTTATCGGTGTAGACCACAAATTCCCTTGGTAAGAGATAGTGTCTCCATTTTTCAGGGCTTGTACCATAGCATAAAAATCCAAATCATAGGTGGAGTACTTCTATTTAGCCTTGTTCAACTTCTCTGAGAAGAACACCACAGGGTGTCCCTCTTGAATTAATATTGCTCATATGGCTAGCTTACTAGCATCACACTCCACCACAAACAATTGGTTGAATTTGGGAAATTTAAGTGTAGGTAGTTCTGCTATCCTCTTCTTCAACATTTCAAACCCTTGGTCTGCTACTATAGTCCATTTAAACTAACATTTGATTCCTCCTTCGATAGTGTTGAGGATAGGGGCACATACATGACTAAAATTTCTTACAAATTTCCTATAGTAGGAGGCCAATCAATGAACACTCCTAACATCCCCTATAAACCTAGGTGTAGGCCATTCCAAAATTGACTTAACCTTATCAGGGTCCATCTTCATACATCCATTAGCAACCACAAAACCAAGATAAACTAATTCATTTTTCAAGAACTCACACTTTTCTTGATTGATCATCAACTTCTCTTGATGTAGCCTCCCCAAGACCATCTCCAAATTCTTCATGTGCTCCTCCTTGGACCTGCTAAATATCAAAATGTCATCAAGATATACTATGACAAACTTACCAATAAAATCTGTTAGCACTTCATTCATGAGTCTCATGAATGTGCTAGGTGCATTCATTAGGCCAAAGGGCATTACTAGCCACTCATACAGCCCTTCATTTGTTTTGAAGGCTATCTTCCACTCATCACCAGGCCTAACTCTGATTTGGTGATACCCTGACTTCAAATCCACCTTAGAGAAATAACATGAACCTCCCATGTTGTCCATCAAATCTTCAATCCAGGGCATTGGAAACCTATATTTGATAGTAATTTTGTTAATGGCCCTAGATTTAGTGCACATACTCTATTTTATATCCTTCTTAGGTGCAAGAACTATTGGCACAGCACATGGGCTCAAACTCTTCCTTATTAGCCCTTTCTCCAACAAATCTTGAATCTATTTTTCTATCTCTACATTTTGGCTTGGTGTCATCTTATATGCTTCTTTTTTTGGAAAATTTTCTCCAGGTATGAGGTCTAACTGATGACTCACATCCCTCATGGGTGGTAATGCACTTGGAAAACCATAATCTACTATGTTATGATACATTTCCAGAAATTCTTGTATGTTTGGTGGCATGTGGGCTTTCTCCTTAGTCTCCTCCTTTGGCTTCACTATCACTGCACAATAGACCACTGTCTTCTTCTTCATAGATTTTAGAAACTCCTTCCCACTAAAGAGCATCACACTAATTCCCACAAGCTTCTCATCTTTAGGTCTCTACAATGGATCCATTTGAAACTTCTTCCCTAGCTTGGTGATTACATAATTGTTCTTTTCTCCATCATGAATAGCCTTCACATCATACTGCCATGGGTGTCCCAAAAGTAGATGACATGCATCCATTGACAGTATGTCACATAGGACCTTGTCCTTATACTCACCTATTTCAAACTCCACTATTGTTTGTTCATCCACCACTATCTGTTGTCCCTCACTACAACATTTGGGGTCAAATTTTGATGCCAATTTACGACGGTGCTAACATTTGTGTGTGATTTTTGTGTTTCTTTTCCAAGTGCCCCCGATGTTGTTGTAATGGCGATGATACCATCATAATTATGAAACCCTCTTGATTATAAACAAAAATAAATAAAAATAAAGGCTCATTTGTGATCGAGTTGTGCATGCGAGCGGAAGAGGGCCCTAATTACTATTGTATGTCAAACACGCGAAGAATAGGTGAATCTCGATGGATTTTTTTTAGCTGAAGATCCCGTAGGTTTCTTTGCATTCAATCTGGCCGGTAAGCTCTCCATCTTGTTGTGTAGGTTGTGTCCCTCATTAGGTATGTCTATGGACCTTTTATTAAATGAAATATCACTGTTGTAGATCATTTGTGATTTCATTACTTGAAAAATCATAAAAAATCTGTATTTTCCTCTTGTATTGGTGATTTCATTAGACATCTGGACTTTTTCTTATTAGGTTTTGATACATGTGTCTCTGCTAAATCTTCTTTTATATGCTCGTGAATAAGGCTTCATATATTTGTGCTATAGTTGAAAGAAAAACATAATGAAAACCCTACAAGCTCTATTTTTCTTGCAAGTCGCGGGTCTCTCAGTTGAGGGTTTCAATTGTGAAAACTGTGACTTTACTCTTTGAAACCCATTTTAATTTTATGCACATTAATATGTTAATTTATTCTTATTGAAATTCAATACCACATTAGGATAAAGATACCAAAATAATTATTGGAAATAAAATCGTAGTAATGCTCTTATATTTCTGCAAGAAACATACAAACCGTGCCATTTAAAAAAATTGATCATAGTATATATATGGAAATGGTGGTTACAAGAGGAATTAGTTACATTCACAAGAATATACCATACCTAGTTTTTTTTTCAATTACCAAGTGAATAAAATATTTAGCTCGTTCATAGAAGAAACTAGCTTGGAAAGAAAACACATACTAACAATGGTACCTACTATTCAGTATTCAGTTTTCTATTTACATCAACCGTGCCCTCCGATGATGGCCACAAATAATAGCAGTGATCTTGAATGTCATGTTGTATTGAAACCCAATCACCCACCATCAAAAATGGTTTGACAAAGGAGAAGAAGATGGATAATCGCTCCTCAAAACATCATCCCA
>MU226331.1:393042-414888 GCA_018584345.1 Thuja plicata | reverse complement strand
AGGGCACTTTTAGTTTTTTGACATTGTCTAGTTTGAGCAGAGAAAAAACTAGCAGAAGTGCAAACTTCTAGATTTTTTATGTTTTTGGAGGTTTGGCTGCCACATGGCATGCCACCTAGGTAGACTCAGCCGAGTGGGACTTTCCCTCCCATTGGCTCGCGCACGAGCCGACTTGGCCATGTAGGCGCCATTCGGTGCCACGTAAACTGGGCCGAGTTAGACTGGGCCGAGTTTGACTCGGCCGAGTATGACTCGGCCGAGTATGACTCGGCCGAGTATGACTCGGCCGAGTATGACGTGAATGAGCACCCAAAATTGTCCCTAGGGGTGACAGATTATTGTTCTTTTACCCTGCAGTCTCCCTCTGTAAATGATAAGACTTTGGACCTCTGCTTCCAAAAGACTTCCTCATTGGCCAGAGTATCCTTCTAGTGTTTTCTGGTACTTTCTTCTTCTATGTGTAGATCAATTAACAGATCACCTTCTGCCATTTATCCTTGGAGAACTTCCAGTTTTTCTGATAGTGCTTTGTTATTTTGGAAGATGTCTCCAAAGGTTTTTTTTCCAACCCTTGACAGCACCTCTGATAAGATCTAATTTGGAAGCAACCCTAAACATGGTCATACCTTTGATCAGGGTCGACCACCACTATTTAATTCTCTTACAAAAGACGGGGTTGGAAGCCCACATAATTTCATACCTGAAAAGTGCGGGGTATGTGTGTTTCACGTCCATCCACTTAAGTAGGAGGGGGTCGTGATCCAACGTAGTCCTTGGCAGAGCAACCAATGAGGAGGCCGCCCCCAAATCCAATGAAGAGGATAAGAAGACACAGTTGAGGAAAACCTGAATGAGGTGATTCCATTTTATGTTGTTGGTCCAAGTGAAGGGATTACCCCTTAGTTCACCATCACAAAGACCATTGTCACTAGTAAAATTGGCCAAGTCCCCCATGTTGTTAGTATAATCCTTGATTCCACCACTTTTTTCAGATGGGAATAAGGGTGAGTTGAAATCCCCAGCCACCATGAGTTTTGAGTCCTGAAGGGGGAAGAAAGACGCCTTTAGTTCTTCCCATACCTCCCTTCTCCCTTGACGGGTGTTGGGAGAATAGATGTTGAAACAATACCAAACGATCGACAAAGAGGTGAAGGACACCACCAAGTGATGATAAAAAAATCTATGTGCATCTCCCCAGATGACAAAAGGGTTCTAGAGGTTGACAATTCCTCATGATGCCCCAGAAGCTTCTGAGTAGAAAAAATTGGCCCCAAGCCATAGTCGTCCTGCCAACGCTTCAAAAATTTCTTATCATTTTAACTTCTTGGATTAAAATAATATCCACCTTGTAATCACAGATGTATTTTTTTATGGCCAGTTGTTTTGGGGGATTATTTAGGCCCCTTATGTTCATGGAGAGAATAATCATTTCTTACCTTTTTGGTTTAGGTCTAGGGTTAGCTGCCTTCCTGCAGCAATCTCCTTTGTTGTACTCCTCTGTCTTCTGATCTTGTTAGTGGGTTGTCCAAGATTTGTGTCAACTCCAACATCAGCTCTTTTTCTAGTTTTATTCTATTGTGTTTTCCATTCCATTTCCTCCTTCTTTGGGGTGTCTTTGGTCACTGGCTGTGTACGATGGGTTACCACTGGTGAACCTGTGTCCATGGGTTTGAGAATGATTTCCACCATAGGAAGAACCATAGATCCAAAAGTTGGTTGTGTTGTAGGCTCCAAGTCATTGAATCCTGACTAAAATAGTGCATAGGTAGGATTGATACCCTACAAGGTCACTGACTCATTGTTGTTAGAAGTCTCAGAAGCCTCACCATCAGTCTCTTGTCCATTATTCATGGGTATTTCCCCATCCTCAAGGTTAGTGAGGTCAGTAACCATTATGGGTCAGGGGCCTGGATATTTTAGGTCAGGCGCATCCAGATTCTAGAGGGGAGCCTCAATAGTGGGGTTAGCCTTCATGATCATAGCCTCCTAGGTCATTTGGGGGGTGTGGGTGTTCTTCTCACCAGCTATCACAGTTTCTAAAGCCTTTTGCTTTAGTTTAAGATCTGGCTTTCTAGGTGCCTTGCAGTCTCGCCTAGTGTGACCTTTTGAATTGCAAGTCTCACAGAAAAGGGTAGCATTCTCATTGAAAATGGATTGGTTCTATTTACCCAATTTAGACTTTAAGACTGCACAGTTAGGAAGAGTCTTATTTATAGCCACATTAACACAAAAATGAGCAAAAAATAGATGATATTTGGAGAGGGTTACCAGATCCGCCAAGATGTAGTGTCCAAAGGAGTTACCAATTCATTTGAATACTTTCTTGTCCCAAAATTCTAGGGGCAGCCCCGGGAGGTGGACCCAGACCAGAGCCATCCGACTGAGATCCGCAGAAGGGTCAAAACCTAGGTTCCACTTGGCCAGGGTGAGAAGGTGTTTGCCATAGATCCATGATCCAGAGAGGTCCTCCATTGCTGTAAACTGAAAGATAAATAGTCCACTAGGCATAGCAGAGATCATGACACTCCCCTTAAGCTTCCAAATTTTTCCCGCCCATTTCCTAACCATATCAATGGTGGGACAAAAATTGTAGAAATGACCAACCAGAGCCATGTTCAGTTCCACCATGTTTTTTCCACTACATAGTTAGGCAGTGTGATTTTCATGCCCTCCTCCATTAAAGTAGCAATACTTAGAGTGGGATCTGACTCATTTGTTTGGGTACCCACTAATACGCCTTTCCACTCTACCTTGGCGGGAGAAATGGAAAGGGAATCCAAAGTACCTATTTTCAATTTTTTAAAATCAAACAGGAGGGGCCAAGCTTAGAAACCAAAATCGGATCACCGGGTTGGGGAGGAGGTTCCCCCCCATCATTCTCCGCCATTGAAGGATTTCAAAAGTTTTTCGATGGAAAAGTTGCAGAGCTCAAAAAAAGCTAAGAGGATTTGTTGAATCTAGATACTTAGCCTATATAATCTGACACCATTTTGATGAATGTTTAGAGTACATTTTGCAAATTAGCTTCTCTCCAAACAATGTATTATATTTGGATAGATCAGGCATAGCAACCCCTCCTGCTAATTTTGTTGAAGCCATGTTTTCTAAGGAGATGAGAGGAATCCTTTTATTGTCTGTCATGTTCCCTCACCAAAGGAAATCTCTTATGATTTTTTCAATTTGTGTAACCACAAATTTAGATGCCTTGAGAATTGAAATATAGTAGTTAGGAATAGATGAAAGGATAGATTTGATAAGCATAAGGTGACATAAAAGTGAAATCCATCTAGATTTCCAAGATGAAAATATGGCTCTGATCCTTTCAATTACTCTAGTCCAATGGCTTACTTTGTTGGATCCCAAGAAGGGGATAACTAGATATGTGGTTGGGAGTTTGTTCTCTTGAAAACCCAAAGTCTGGAAAAGTTTTCTCCTTGTAGTTGGTTTTGTATTGAAGATGTAAATTTTAGATTTCTGATCATTTAGCTTTTGTCCTGAGACTACCATGTATGTTTCTAAGGATGACTTGATTTGCATGGCCTCTAAAAGGGAGGATTTTCCATATAGAAGTGTCATTTACAAATAAGGTATGAGTGACTTAAATAGATATATGTGGAATGTGAATACCTTTCCATAGGCCTCTAGTTTATTTTTGTGATACAAATCTACTAAGGGATTGATCCATTATAATAAAAATGAATGGAGACAAAGAATCTCCTTGTCTCACTCCTTACTTAGCTTGAAAGAAACCGACTAGTGAGCCATTTATAATAGCAGAAAATCATGCACATGAGATACAAGAGTAATTCTACTTGCACCATTTCTCATTGAAGCCAAATTTGCATAATACTTTGAGTAGAAAATTTCATTCTACTCTATCATATGCCTTCATTGAATGTTGAGCTTGACAGTGAAGGGTGAAATATGAGAGGACTGAATGGAATGCAACACTTCATGTGCCACCAATGCCCCATCAATTGTTTCTCTGCCAAGTACAAAGCCTCCTTGTTCTAAAGAGATAATATTTGGGATAAGGTGTTGCAATCTCAACTAAATAGCCTTTGTGAAGATTTTGTAAATAGTGTTATAAAAGGATATTGGTCTAAAGTTAGAAAATGTGTTTGGGTTTTTGAATTTAGGAAAGAGAACTATATTTGTGGTATTGAATATTTTCAATACATTATCATTTATTCTAGATCTTCCATTGTCACTAGTAAATCAAAATAGATCACATCCCAACATATTTGAAAAAATGGCAGTAAAACTATCCTGACCAGGTGCTTTATCTGGGGAAAGAGAGAACACCACCCTTTTAAATTATTCCATAGATAAGGGTTTAAGAAGATGCATGTTATCATATCTAGAAATAATAGTTGGAATTTCTCCCAACACCTCTTTTTCGTGGAGACTTTTATGTACAGTATGAGGAATGGGTGGAGCTAGCAAATTCTTGAAAAAATTAACCGCTTCCTCTTGGGTTGTCTTTTCATTTATGAGTTGATCCATGTACTAGCATCATGAATAGATAAAATAGTTCGAGCACCTCTCTTTACCTTGGTTGAAGCGTGAAAAAAAATTGTGTTACAATCCCCTTCTTTCAACCAAAGTTCTATAGATTTTTGCCTCCAATAGATCTCTTCCTTTTTACTTAATTCCTCCCAATCTACTTGAAGTTGTTTTTGTTTATCATATGTGCTTGAGTCTAGGCCATGTAGAATGATGTGTTCGTGGACGTCATAAGGAGCTTTGAGGGTGTCTTAACCACATTTTATTGAGCTTAAAAAATGATTTGTGCCTAGAAGAACAAGAAGGCTTAGCTATATCAAGAGAAATAGCATAATGATCTGAAGAGATGAAAGGAAGGATGTCTGATTGGAGGTTGAAATTGTCTAGAAACTAGTTATGGAAGACTAGAAATCTGTCTAGCCTTTCTACTATTTGTAAAATAAAATTTCATTCTATTCGTCCATGTGAACTATTATTGTTATTGTTATTGTTATTGTTATTGTTATTGTTATTGTTATTGTTATTGTTATTGTTATTGTTATTGTTATTGTTATTGTTATTGTTATTGTAATTGTAATTCTATTACAATAATAAACATTTAATTCTAATGAACGTTCTATTTCAATATTAGAAAATAAAATTAAAGAAAAAACCTTAATTCTAATTAATTCTAATTTATTTTTAATTTTTTTTCCAAATGAAATACTTTAACATGGACTTAAGTGGATGACTCATTAACCCATTACTTTCAATAAAAAATCAAATTATAGAGAGAAATGAATAAATGTAGTTTTCAGTCAGAATACATTTGTCCAAGCAAATCTGTTGTGTCGTTCATAACCTAAACTTTTAAAAAAAATACATGTTAATAAATACTGGCTCAAAATAATATAGATATGTGTCAATATTATGGACGTTATCTCTATTCCAATATCTCTATTTAATAAGCATACAAGAAACTTGTGTGGGAGTTAAGGCCACATATGCTAAAATCTACAGAAAATAGTTCCCCGTGATCTATGAATGTAAATATCTTCATCTAATAATTAATATGATCATGTGATGTTACCTATCAAAAGAAAAAAAAATGAGTAGAGTATAAAACATCAATCTCTACTGAATCGCTCCTTAGTAAATGGAAAGAGGTAAGAAATAGTATCAATTTCCCATTATGGCATGGCCTCCACGGTTGAGAATATAGCATTAAAAGGTAGGATGAATGTCTCTATTTAAGAGAGATTTAAGATAAATATAGAAGATCTAATGGTGATAAAAATAATATAGGCATAAGAAATATATTTGTAGTAATGCAAGTTATTGACTTTAATAATGTTAAATAAAAGAAGGAAAAATTCAACAGCACTATACCTGAACTGTAGTAAAATTGAATGAAATGGGAAGTGCACAAGTTAATCCAGACAAGTATTAAGTTGAAGTAAAAAAACAACAGATATATGAAGTCGCCCTTGTCTGTGATTCGGCATAATCTGCAAATAAGAGTATATAAAATGATGATCATAAAAAAAAGGGTTTCTCACTCCAATAATAAGACTTTATGATTGTTTCTGAACACTAAATTGTTGCATGCAAAATGTCTCAAATGAAAATGCAAAAAGGTTGTTGTGCATGCATACTTAGAGATTAAAAATTCTTTATCCAAAAAAGGAATGTTACCAATTCAATATCTACTATCTCGCTAATGAATTAGAAACCCTGCTGGCCATCCTAACTTTATAGCACTAGTCTACTCCCTCGCTAAACTGAACACCTTCGGCCATAGAATTTTGAGGCCCTCCGGAAAGAAGAACTAACTGGCTACCGTGGTTGAATGAAGTTCTCCATCCCCCGGGGAAGTTAAAGCAGGAACAACTGTCTTGCCGGGCCAATCATCAAAAGAATCGCTCTTATAACACAAAATTGAGTGAACCAATAGTATTACACATAAATAATTTTTTTAATTTATTAAATTTTAAATTATATATTTTTATTTCATGAAAGATAAGGATATTTTGAAAAATAAAAATATAATTGGTTATGATTGGTCCAAAGGAATTGATTAATTAAGCACAAATAAATGCAATATTGCCTAGAATAAGTACTGATAACACACAACAAATAACAATGTTAGAAACCCAAGAAAGAAATAACGTGGATTCGAATTTATTCTTGTGTAACTGGGCTGAGTTGGAGTGCCCATTTGTTGGAGCTTCTTTTTAATTGTAACGCGCAACCATAACATTTCTCAACGAGCTCTCTGTCCAGCTCATCAAATCCTCTGCTATGTCTAATCTGGCCTCTGACTGTGCCTCAAAATCCTTGATCTTCTCTATCTCTAACTCGGTTTCCATTACTTTGCATAGTTTGTAAAGATTGTAGCTGGGTGCTATTCTTACCCAATCCTTGCTATGGGTATCCCCGTTGGCTCTTCCTTGTATTTCTCCAAGTAGATTATTAGTTTTCAATAGTTCCTCTGTCGGCAGCAATGCTCACTTCACTAGTTCTTGTGTGCAAACTGTTGGCTTGGAAGCAAGAATCGCCCTCCTCAACAAAGGTGAGCAAATCCCAAACATGACTATATGTACTGAAGATTTTGTTCAGACGATCTGACTTAACCGGCTTATGGAGTTTCATCATCAAAAGAATGAAGGACACCACCGTCATCTTACAACAATGATTTTCTAGATTGGGAAAATACTCGACAACTTGTGGAAGTGCCGCCTTTTGCAGTTTATTTACAAGCAGGAAACCTTGATCCACCCATTCCAGAGAAAATGGGGTAAACAAAGAAGTATTGATGCTGCCATGAATACGGCTTTCCTTGAGAAGAAGTTCTATCCTGTCAATAGCACTCTCATTGGCTTTCAACAGATCCAAAGGATCTTCCCCTTGCATGCACAGTCGTTCAACAACTGAAGCAAATGACTTATAACGATGCCTCGGTATTGCAGCCTGATTTCTCCGGCGCCAATACCTCGCATGGTTGTGACACTGCCGCAAAATCTTGCCAAACATAATGTCTGACAAAGCCCATGTGAATTTGCTGACAAGAACTACCAATATCTGAAGCAGTCGGAGCACATGCAATAGTTTTTGCAATCTGAAGAGTGTTACGATTCTTTTCAAGGACATGCCAAGGTAGAAGTTTGATGTCGTCCTCTGATTTTGGAGATCGTACATGTAAACTGTTTCTGAAAGGGCTTGTGTCCACAACTCTTCAAAGCAAAAGTATTTCTTGCTAATAAGAAGCGACGAATACCATCTGCAGCAGATGATAACCCATTCCATTAGGTTGTAAACAATGACTGATAAAACTAGCGGCACTACGGGCTTATAAAATCTACTAATAGCGCTTAAAAGGCTTTGAATAGACGTATCCGTAACTCATTACGATGATGCATATGACCGCCGCCCCCACTGCTGAACTCAAGACTGATCTGGCTATTACATGATTTGAACAACTCTTCCTCGAACTCATTCCACGAATTGCCATCACTTGATTGAGTTTCTTCATCTTCAACAGTTGACAGAAGTACATAAATTTTGTTTTTCAGAATGCGGCGAACAGCAATGCCAGCTATAAGTGCGGAGCATAGAAAACTAATAAGAAGTAGTATAATAAAAAGTACAGCAGCATGACCAATTACGTCATCATAAAAAGCATCACCTATAGACTTGTAAGAGGCGAATGTCTTAATGGGGAAGTATAAACCTATTATTAACACTGCAACAGCTGCCAAATTATCTGCCGAACGTGGGCCGACCATTCCAGGCAAGAAGTACCCCAAAAATACACAAATATTAACCTCGCAAACAACGAGAATCGCTTCACGAGCGTCCCATTTCATTACCAGTGTTTCAGTTTCCTCGACTACTTGGGGAGAAAGTGTGATAGTTGTGCCTATCACGAAAGCAAGGAGCTGAATGGGGAAAGCGCCGAGGATAAAGGCCTTTGTTGGTATCCAGCTCGCTCTTTTGTGAAAGGCAGTCTTTGCATCCACTGCTACAAGGCAGCTGAATCCGCACACACAGAGTGAAGTCAAAATAACCAATGGTTCCATTGCACTTCTCCCAGATTAAGCCACCTTCTCTGAGAATATTGTGAGAGACACATTATATTTTCAGGGAAATTATCTGACGCTTTCTTGAACTCGACGACTGAAGAATATGTGTGGAATATCTATCGTAGCTTTGGAAAACCCCACACATCAAAAATTTTCTGGGCTCATTCGAACGTGGCGGGTGTGTAGCTTGAATATTTCCCCCCGCAATGTACAGATCCGGCATTACGTCCGAATAATGAAGCATTGATCAAGCCAACCACTTATCGAAAACATCTAATACGCATAATACCTTAATATATGAAAAAATGACTGAGAGCACAATGCATAATTGTAATGGTCTGGGTTAAGTCGGGGAGCATTGGAAAAGATTTTAATGGGTCACGGCACGATCGAAGAGCATATAAAAGTATATACTCACTACCTCTAATTCTATGTACAACAAAGATGTTAATGTTTTTCAACTTCAGTCCTATGATCATTAGAATACATATAATATATGTTGATTAACAATAATGTAATATATATATTATATTATTATTAATCATATGAAATTTAATATTTAATATTAAATTATTATATTATTATTCTTAATTAATAATTGATTGATGAAACATTATAAGATTGATTAAATTATAATTAGTGGGAAGAGGTGTGTCCTTTCTTATAAATAATAATGAATAGACATGTCCCATGAAGAGACATGTCTCTCCTATCCTCATTCCCAATATAAATGAAAGAGAGATTTTTGCATTTGGAAAACACATACAACATAGAGTGATATTACATTTCCAACTATCCTAAAAACATAACATGGTATCAGAGCCAGACTGCAAATGTAAGAGAGTAGTTTGTTGATGGTGAATGTGTGGTTGTCTTAGAAAATACAGTCTCGGTAAAATGACCATATCGCACAAATGCACCATTGCATTTTGCTAAATTTCGGATATGTTGGTGAAAACTTAATTTCGCAGCATCTCATTGAAGTGATTAGAGAGAAATTCTTAGATTCAAAAGTTATGACGAACTATGTACGGGTCTATGTGAAATTTCTTAAAACGACTTTCATTAGAGAGACATTTTAATTTTCTATGATCATGGTCAAGCAATAACAAAGAAGCATGCATTCAAGGAAGGGTGTCTATTTCTATAAAGAAAGCATTAGTTATATAGTGTCACCTCTCTTGGATAAATCGTGTCATTTCATAAGAAGACATGAGAATTGTTCAAAGATATAAGAGGGAATTGTACATTGTGGGGGGAGAATAATAACCAGTGTTACATTTCCATGCCTAGTGTGGGTAGATAATTCAAACGGGAGATGTATCTCAAATAATATTATAAGGTGTTTTATGATTTGATGTATATGGACCTTTATTGAAGCAACTTGTGTCAAGGATGTTGATGCGCAGATAAGCATTTATTATCTTTGAATATTACATTTATCTACTCATTATAGTTTCTCTCTCATCTGTATTTCTATACGTACTATAAGAGCTATTTGTCTTGATCTTTTCTGGAGATTCTCTTGCAGGAAAGAAGAAGATTAGATTCAGAGGGAGTCTAACTCTTCAGAGGTGACTTTAGACGAGGAGTTAAAAGATTGATATCAAACTCAGAGGGAGTCTGACAATTCATCTTAAGCAATATTGGATGATCAATAGCTTGATATTGTCTCAATGAGTTCTTCTCTATGAGAGAAGTTCGAGGTTAAATCCCTTGTCACCCTCTGTGCTGAGGCATGATGGATGTCATGTGTGTGACTCCATATTTTTTAATGGGTTTGCCCCCTATTTAAATCATGACGAAGTGACGACTTCCAAATGATTATCACTTGTATTTGTTAAAGTTATTGAAAAGTGATGATCTTACAATAACTTGATCTTCTATCATGATAGACATCTTATTATGGCTGAAACAAATCATGATAGATGATATGAATGTTCCTATGGTAAGTGAACATTACCTATGGACATATTTTGAGTACTTGGTGGACATCATGTGACTTGATGTTGGTAGGCCATTACTCTGAGTACTTGGTGGACATCATGTTGACTTGATGTTGGTAGGCCATTACTCTAAGAACTTGGTGAATATCATGCGACTTGATATTCTGCAGGCCAATGCTCTCGATATCATGATATGATATCTTTGTAAACTTTTGAGTACTTGGTGGACATCATGTTGACTTGATGTTGGTAGGCCATTACTCTGAGCACTTGGTGAATTTAATGTGACTTGATATTCTATAGGCCAATGCTCCCGATATCATGATATTATATCTTTGTAAACTTTTGAGTACTTGGTGGACATCATGTTGAATTGATGTTGGTAGGACATTACTCTGATAACTTGGTGAATATCATGTGACTTGATATTCTGCAAGCCAATGCTCCTGATATCGTGATATGATATCTTTGTAAACTTTTGAGTACTTGTTGGACATCACGTGACTTGATGTTGGTAGGCCATTGCTCTGAGTATTTGGAGAATATCATGCGACTTGATATTCTATGACAAATACTCCCAACATTATGAGATGATATTTATAAATCTATGAGTTATGGTGAATATCATGAGACTTTTTATTCTTGGTTAGACCATATCTCTGATATCATATTGAGGTGATATCTGAAATATTTTTTGAGTTTTGGTGAATATCATGAGACTTGGTATTCTTAGTCAGACCATATCTCTTGATATCACAATGAGGTGATATCTTCTCTCTTAAAAGTAATGGATCTTTTGTTAATCATATTTTGATAAATTTTATCTTCACTAACTAAGAGGGAGTATTGATGTCTTGTGTAGATATGATAAGGGTCATAAGTGTTGACACAGGAGACCACTACACATTTTATTTGATCATCCTCCCTAGCTAAGAGGGAGTGTTAATGTTTGTAGCTTCATTAGTATGATCATTAAAATACATATAATATATGTTGATTAATAATAATATAATATATATGTTATATTATTATTAATCATATGAAATTTAATATTTAATATTAAATTAATAAATTATTATTCTTAATTAATAATTGATTGATGAAACATTATAAGATTGATTAAATTATAATTAGTGGGAAGAGGTATGTCCTTTCTTATAAATAATAATGAATAGACATGTCTCTCCTATCCTCATTCCCAATATAAATGAAAGAGAGATTGTTGCATTTGGAAAACACATACAACATAGAGTGATATTACATTTGCAACTATCCTAAAAACTTAACAAAAGAAAGCAACGAGGACTAGGACAGGCCATTGACATTAGGCATCAAAGCATATTCTAGCATAATAAAAAACTTTGTATAAAAACATAAGATTTGAGTGGTATGTCTATTTGTGAAGCCCAAGCCCAATACATAAACCACTAATCGGAAACATCTAATACGTCAAACCATATGCATAAAATACACCAATAAACAGCTCACATGAATGAATGAAATGAAAAATGACAATGAGTTGTTGGCACCGATACGAGTGGAATTTTTCTCTTCAAATAATATGCAGAATACAAGCCTCAAAACAAAAGATAATGTAAATTGAGAAGCAGTCCAAAAAATCTGATACAATAGATTACAACAAAGAGATATAACATTCCCTACAAAATAAGAAAACTGAATAACATTCTGAAAACTTTTTTATTTTATTTCAGCAGGTTATAATGAATTACTTCGTAGCTTGAACAAATAATACAGAGACATATTTATTGAAATTACAGCTTTTAACTACTAAAAACTCAAAAAAAAAAGATAAAAACATTCTTTATTTGAAAAATGAACTTATCTTAAAAAACTCTAACCAGATAAAAATATTCTTTATTTGAAAAACAAACATATCTTAAAAAAACTCCAACCTTACATGGGAGTCATGCTTTATTTTTGTAATAAAAACTACTGTCTAAATAAAGATAAAAAAGGTGAAGCTGAATTAAAACTAAAAAAACTCCCATCTTTTCCTGAAGCTGAATTAAAACTAAAAAACTTCCAATCTTTTCCTGAGGATAATTGAAAGCATCAACCATCTACAGGCAATCTACTTTACAATATCAATATAAGTGACATTTTGTATGCACAACGAAATTTCAAGAGGCAAAAATATAATTGAGTATTTTGTAGCTCAAAGTGTCCTAAAATATAAGTTACCTCTTGCATTCTTATGTCCAAGAATGAAATTATATAGTTCAAAAAGTGAAGCATGAGAAATAAGTCTGCTCTTCCACTATGTTGAAAGAGTTTGAGATTAAAAAAAATTATATTCAGCATAATTCGTAAATAAAAAGAAAGTAATAAATTCTCTATACTGTGTCAACAAAAAGATCAAATCAACACTGTATTATTTCTGATTACAGTACTATTATTAAAACTACTGTATTATTTCTGATTGCAGTACTATTATGAAAACTACATACATAAATAGAACAGAGTTCTTATTTTTACGATCTAGCAAACAATAGAAGACTTAAGAGAAACAACATTTAGGAAACTGCAATTTAGTAACAAACTGGAAGAACAAAGCACCAAGTGGCAGTTGCAAATAATTAAAGAGAATAGAACTTAAAGGACTCTGTATGAAGCAATACATCATGCAAAAAAAAATGATTAACGGAGACTACTGCAAATAGAACAAGGAAAGTGCGTAAAGAAAACTGAGATTAAGGTGTTGTTGATCATGCATGTCGTCGGGAACCCACTCTAGGTGCATGTATACAAAGAGTGACCACGCATAGTTAAAATAATATTTATTTTTAGAATACTTCATCCCTGGATCATTTTAAGACTATTTCATCTCCTCATCCATCAATTGCTAAAATTAATGGTATCAAATCTTCTCTCGGTGTCCCCTCTCCCCATACTATAAAATCAAATTTAGTTGAGGATTAGTTGAGAGGCTCTCAAACTTGGATCTTCTCCCGCATGCCAATCCTCTACATGCGAAGTTTTCTAAATGATCGTTACAGCGCGTTGTAAGTGCATGCCATCATTGTTTTTAAAAAATAATAGTTGACTATGTTAGAACATAAATTTCCAATTCATATTCTTCTCTCTTAGCTTGTTTTATTTCATTTGATTATACTTTTATTCTTGATATTTCTTCATATGCCGTGTTGTTTCAACTATAAGAATAGTTACTGTGGATTCTTCATGTGTAGGAGGAAGATTTCCTGGCGACAGACATAAAAATAGTGTTTACTCGGTCAAAGTTGATAAGTCGATGTCGACATCAAGCAAAGGAATGTATCGAGTAAGCTATAAGAAGCTTGTTAGACAAACCAAGTGAATAAAATAAAGCACCGAGCAAGATGAAGGTCGACAGCTCTCCTAATCCCGCGATGAGGTCAGCCTTATGTATCAGTTTTTTATGGTATAACAAGGAAATGACATGTGGGAGAAGTGCTCGGCTTTTGACTCAACAATGATTTAAACTGCGGTAAAGATTGAATGATATTAACAGCTCCCATAATCCCCCGAGGAAGTTGCACAATTTTTATTGGATGTCGGATAATAAGGAAGTTCCACCTCTCTCACTTTGGCCAATGTTTGGGTTAAAGATTGGAACTAAAGTGTTAATCTTTTAGCACATTTTGAATTTCAACAGATCATGTGTTCTGTCAAAAAAGGTGTTGGAGAGATACCTTATGTCATCATTTGAGCAAAGCTTAAAAGGAAGAAAAGATAAATTATCAATGTTATTCCGTGAAGAAAGTTGCACGATGGATAATACCTTCACGATGGATGATATGGGCAGGATAACAATATCACGACACATGTAAAGCTTCAGAAAAGTCAGTAGGCTGAGAGATGGGTAAACCATCGAAAAGATCAACGGTTGTTGTTATCCCATGATCAAACTTGCAGGATCTTTATTTTGTCTGTTGTAACGAGATCATGTCATGTACCCTGGGCCTAGGACCTACTAAACAGTGAGATGAAGTCGATGACAGATGGCGACGGGTGATTGGTTGGATAAGATGACAACAATAAATATTATTATAAATGCCAATTAAGCCAATGTTAAATAGAGCACAACTGAAGTCCTCGTCGTTCAACAAATGTTTAAAATCAAAAATGATCTTTTATTCCAGTTGTAAAGGTGATCGATGGTTTATAAAGGCATAAGATTGTTCGATGGTTAAATTGCAAGCAAAGATCGACGGTCTTCATAACCCGTGATCAAAGCTATGGGAACTTTATCTCAGGTGAGATCACGAGATCTTTCCACGTATATTAAGTGGTCAGAAGAAGGTTTGTTAAGTTAAATGTAAAGATCAACGACTATTGTGATCTTGTGATTAAAAGAGATCAATCATTATTCATAGTGAGATCACAAGATAGTGACACGTGTGCTCGGAGACAAGAAACTAAAGGCTTAGGGTGGTAACGTCGTCAAGGGTTTTTCGAAGGAGTCAAAAGTCGTTGATTATATTTTAATGACAAGTAGGGTTTTATCTATCATTTTAAATATGTGATTAACCTATTCTATTTTTGTAGGATCTCGAGGGTGGCAAAGGATATGGATGTATTCGTGGGAAGAGAAGATACAACCATGAAAGACAAAATGGATAACCATGCCCAGATAAATATATCTCTCAGTAATGCTTATAATACAAAGGAAAGGTAGCAAAATATGATGGGGAAATATTCATTTGTTAAACAATCTCAGAATATCATCTCTGGGTTATTATATTTAATCAACTTGTTATGTAAAAATATTAGCTGCTAGATTAGAATGTAACAAATCTTTAGGAAAGGGTATGCCCTTTCATCCAAGCTGAATTCTCGTTTATATATAGGGGATCATTTCAGAGGATAAAATAATAACAATTAAGACAAAATTTCTTGAGGCAATATATTATGTTTTTTTCATTGAAAATACACAATGGGAGATGAACCCTAAATGTTTGTATCAAGTTGGATTTCATCATTCTTATTTTAAAATAATTTTTTTTTCCTTAATTCCTATTGATATTCATCTTTTCAGTTATTTTGATCAATTCTTTCCGATAATCTAATTAATTTAGATGCTTCATTGTGCAGTCTTATGACATAATAATTTGGATCTATTTTTGTTTGATTATTAGTTTGAAGGATTAGTTGTCAAACTTCATTCTATCTTATTGGTCTTCTTGAAGAAAATAAAATCTATAAGACTAACTGAAATAACAAAGGTTTGATTTATTATGCATATAGAAGCCTTCGAGGTGATGATCTTGTTTTCATAGCAAGTTATTAAAATTATTTCACAAGGTTATACTAGGATCATTTTAATTGAATTTGTGATATTATAAGGAAGATGAAGGCAGTGGTCTTATATTGAATTAAGGTGGTTTAATCAAGTATTTTCAGAGCATTACTAATTGAGCATCATATTTATGATTCACAACTTTTATACAATTTATATTTCAAAGCACCTTATATACAAAATATATTTCAAAGCATTCAATTGTTGATTTTTATTCAAGAAAGTAATTTTCTATCTTGAAGATATTATTCAGTTTCATATACCCAATTATCTACTATAAAAATCCTTCAATAAACAAATTTGGGTTGAGGTATAGGCCCACTCGCGTTTATTCTGCAAAGCCTAAAGTGAAGAGGAATTTGATCCATTGATCATTCCTACCAGTTGGCCAAGTCCGGTTGGAAATCTTATAATTATGTAGGCAAGCTCATAGGATTCCAATCTGTTGATGTGGGAACCAACAATTTGGCAACTCTGTTGGGGAGTAGTTTGTCAAAGCATTATTTAGGATCTATGTTGATAATAATATCAGGCTCTACTAGAGAAAAGGAGCTCATAAAAAAAAGTATTTTTTTCCTCTAAGTGTGGTGGCGACTATAATAATTGGTGATTTAACAACCTGTCTTGCAGAAGGGTAAGTAAAGGTCCTAGACACTTATCTTTGGAATACATGGGGGACAGAGGATCCCTTAATAAAGGATGTAACAACCATATTGAATTAATTCCAAGAGGAAACTTGATTAAGAATAAAAGCTTAGGTTTGAAAATGGCTTTTCCAGGATATAAGAAGTTCCCTGACAGAGAGGAAGGAATTTTTAATGAAGAAGAAGGCCTTATATCTATCAATAATAGCCCATATAGCAATAATGGAAATCAAAATCCTTTTTTCAATCTACGTATGGGTGATTAAAATCCCCTGCAAGAAACAAATCAAGAAGCAAATGATTATGAGGAATTAGATGAAGAAGAAAGGAACCAACAAATGGACACTATTATCCAAAAATTTGCTAACATAGGAGCTGATGATAAGGAGATGGCTAGACATCTTAGAAGGCAACAACTATATGTAATATTAAAGAAAATGGGAATACCAAGAGATATGCTTTCCTCACCAAAAGATGAAACAAATAGAGATGAAGGAGTAAGGGAGGAAGCAATTAGGAAGGAGAGGGCATATAAGGATAACGAAACTCATAAATATAATCTTCCTAATAGAAAAATGGAGAGAAAGTTTTCAACATTGATCATACTAATCCATTGTTTGAACCAAAAAATAGGGGAAGATATGGAAGAAATAACAATGACAGTGAGAAATATAGTTGTTGGAGACAACCAAACAATGGAATAAATCATGATCATTTAAATTGAAGACAACAAAATTATGGTAATGGAAGAAAAAATCATAGGGGTCAAAACACAAGGAACAATCAAGGAGGCAAGAACCTTCAAAATCATGGACCAAGAATGAATAATCATGGTGAGAATAATGTTGGATTAAGAACACCTATGGTGATTCAGAGATACATGCAGTTGGATTTTAATGGGATAGTAGGTTAACTAAACCCTATTCAAAATGATTGAAGAACAACTATTCCAAAATTCACTGGTAATAGAGTAGAATCTATTGAAAAACATGTGATCAATCTGAAAAATATTATTGAGAAGTTCGAGATTGATTATGAGGGTGTGTTCATGAAATTATTTGTACAGTCATTAACTAAAGATGCTAGACAATGGTATAGAGGACTTCCTGATAGATCAATTTGAAGATGGAGGGAGTTTGCAACTCAATTTATTGAACAATTCAGTGATCATACTAATACTTCTTTTACTTCTCATGAGTTAACTAGTATTCAAAAAAACTTTAATGAATTAGTTGCAGAATTTAACAAAAGATTTAATAAAGTGTTGAATAGAATACCGAGGGATGTAAGGCTTGTTGATTCTTTCTTGATTTATTTTTATTTAAGTGCATTTGATAGTAAGACTCATTATGAGATCAGATCACATAGACCAGCAACTTTGCAGCAAGCTTTCAAAATTGCCACTACTATTGAGAATGATAGAAAAGTTGCTGGGAGAATAAAAAAAGGGAGGATACTAAGATATACAATCCTAAAGCCCCTAAAAAAATGATATCAAAGAAATTATGGACATGCTCTAGGATTTGAAGGGAAAAAAAATAAGAATGATAGGCCACCATTCTGAAAAAATGATAGGCTTAGATTGCAAGGCATGCCATATAATATAAATTGGAAGGATGGTAGACCTAAAAGGAAAAGTTATACTAAGGAGACACCTGATCCATTAAAAAGGAGTAATTATTTAGTTGAAAGTAATGATTGGTGTGAAGCATGTACATAACCATATTCTCTTGAAAATTATGGTGTGGCCCGACGTTTGCAATAGGAAGAATATCAGAATGATGATCAATACCCATCAGTGAATGCAGTCTTAACTCAACCAATGTGGGAAACAAATGATTACAATTCTTCTAAAGAAGAATATGAGAATGATGATGATTTAAACTAAATATATCAGTGGGATGGGCAACCGAAAGGAATTCAAATGTTGAGGAGATTAACAGATGAGGAAAATAAAGCTTATACTATTGCAACAATTGAAGAAGAAAATAGTAATTACAGGTTGAGGATTAGAATAGTAAATGTTGGAATGTTTGCTAAAGTACCCAAATAGAATAAATAAAGTTACCTCACGAAAATCAAAGATGATGTTGCAAAGAAAGATCAACAGGTAGACCATCATGGTACCTTCAAACTAAGGGAAAAACAAACGGCCAGTAAATCTATTACCAATGATAATTATTTTATGTCTAATGCTCTATCTTAGGTGAAAGTTTCTATTCCTTTGCTTGAAATAATGAAAATTCTACAGTATAAAAATGAAACCTTGAAAGTATTGTCTAATATAGGTGATGTTTTTGAAGAAGAATCTAATCAGAAACAAGTAAATTAAGAACCACCAATTGTTTATCGAGGCACTTCTATTGCTCAAAATGGAACTCAAGTAGATCATTTTTATCTTACATTGTTGATTAACAACAAATTAGTTAAGAATTATATGATAGATTCAAGATTAGCAGTGAACATCATGCCATCAGAAGTTATGAAAGAGCTTGAAATGAAATTTGATACAACTTATGGAAGATGCTATGCTATGGATAATAGATCAATACATTTTTTTGGTATCATGAAAAATGTAGAATTTAAATTTCCTTCTTGTCCTAAAGTATCATATAGAATTGATATTACTATGGTAGAGGTACCTGCTAATTATGGAATGCTTTTATCTAGACAGTGGTCTAATCTAGTAGGTGGTCATATTCAATTGGATCTATCTTATGTTGTTATTCTAGTAGATGACAGGGAAGTGAGAATTGAAAGGGAGCCTAGTTCATCATATATCATTAAAGATATTGATCCAGGATAGGTGAATTTCTTTTATCATAGCGACATGGACAATTTCAAAGTCAGTATTACAAAAAATGCAATGCAAAATACTGAACAAATTGAGATTTATGCTAAAGAAGGTCAAAATAAGATGTGGAAAATGTATTTTGATGGTGCATGCAGTAAGGAAGGGAATGGTGTTGGAGTTATCTTTGTATCTCCTAATGGAATATCTTTTAAATATTCTTTCCTTTTGTCTTCTGAATGTACCAACAATGTTGCTGAATATGAGGCTCTTTTATTAGGCCTTCGAATTGCAAATAAGTATGGAATAAAAAACTTATCTATCTATGGTGATTCTGAATTAATTGTTTCTCAATTTTTAAAAAACAATATTACAAAGAATTCAAAATTGAAATGTTATAGAAATGAGATTTGGGATTCTTTAGAAATTTTTTATGCATTTGAAATAAATTTGATTGATGGATAAAAAAAATATGCTATAAGATTTTTGGCTAACTTGGCTATCAGGCAAAATGATATACCATTTTATGAGATAGCACAAGAAGAAATCAAAACCATGCCAACAATACTAGACAATCTAAAGAATTGGTAAGTGTTTGAGGATGACCATGATATAAGGAAATTTATCACATGTGAAGAACATTATGAGGACCAACTCATAGATTGGAATGCATATGTATAGAAGGAGGAAGGTAAAGAGCTTTTCTATGGAAAAGAAGTTGTTAAGTTAAAAACAAATAAGATTCCTAAGGGGTTCGTTGCATTAGAAAGGATATTTTGATAATAATGATACAGTCAAATTAGAATTAAAATCTTCAAGAAATGATGATGTAGAAAAGATAAATCTTGGAAATGAGCACACCCCTATGGAAGTGTACATTAGAAAAAGACTTTACTCCCAAGATCATATCAGATTTAGTAAATTTGTTGAGGAAGTATATGTTGGCAAGTTGACTATACTAGTTTATATGACTCTATTTAGTGTTTTCATTATGGCATCAAAGTCATATGAAGTTTTGGAGTCAGCACACATTATCAGAAGATCAGAAATTGGCTAAGTACAGAAGACTGGATAGTTTGCAGAGTACCAGAAGAACAGAGCATCAGTGCACGTGCATACGACCGAATAAAGGAATGTGCCTTTGAAGATAAGCTTGTAAGTATGTATTCATGCTAATTCTAAGATATTATGATCATATCTTCAAGTATGAATAAGTTATAGCAAAATGAAGTGACTGAGATAGTAAAGGGCATAATAGGACAGAGCAAGGAACATACTATTATATTTTTGATTAGTGTGTGTTCATTTGTTATTCAAATGCTATGTGCCTTGGAAGATAATCTTATGAATAAGTGTACATGCTAATTCTAAGAGAGCATGATCATATCTGCAAGTATTAAGAAGATACAGCCAGTTAAAGAGGTACAACTAGTGAATGCCAGAATAGGACACATATCATGGAAAGAGCCAACAGAGATTGTTTTGGTACAAAATTTGCACATATCCTCAGGAATTTCATCTTTAGATTAGTGATTTTTAGTGATCTAATAATTTTTTTTAAAGGAACATGACTTGATTCATCTGGAGAAAGAAGTTAGAGCTGATTTGGCGGAGTGGACTGTGTAAAGAGACACGTCTATTCGGTTTGAGTAAAGTAGTTGTAACTAATGTTGCGTTGACTTAATGAAGGGTTGTGTGCTTAGTTAATTGATTAAGATAGATGGTAAAAGGTTTCCTAAAGCTGACATGTTCATGTTCTTTGAGGAATTACTTATAGAAGGTCATTTGTGATCAGAAAAGTTGCGAAAGCCAGAGATAAGAAAAGCAGAGTAAAGTGTTAAAGAAACAAAGCTATATTTGTCATATGTTGATGATATAGATATTGAAGTAGAATCTTTCAGAGTGTAGTTAAGATTGTTATAGTTCATTACAAGAGGTTAAAGCATCAGCACACAAAAGGAACTGATCAGACAAGCAATGTCACAGCAGCAGTTCACCTTGCAGATACAGTATGTATCAAAGATCCAGAAGGTTGTAGCCTTCACCATTTGAGCAGTGTGCTCTTGGACAGTGATTCCACCACCCCTAACAGGGTTATTGTAAAAGACTCCTAACAGGGTCCGGCCCTTAACAAGGTCACTATACTTCATGTATTGTAAAGACAACTCCTAACAGGGTTAAGGATCTTCTAATAAAGGATCATAAGAAACTAGTACAGAATATTTGTGTGTACTAATTCCCACCGGGGTTTTCACCTGCATTGGGTTTCCCCGTAATCATATTTGGTGTTATGAATTGTGTATGTTTATCTTAATTACATTGATATTTAGTTTAGTACTTAAGCATTAAAGTTAAGATTCAAGATAAGAAGAAAAAGTATTAATAGATAGATCACTGATTCACCCTCCCCCCCCCTCTTAGTGATCCTACTCCTAACAATTGGTATCAAAGCTCTGGTCCTCAGAAAATAATTTTAACCACTTGAGGAGATCATGGAAAAGGTAGAAATGAAACACCTGAAAAAGAATCTTGAAGCAGCCCTTGAAGAACTTGACACATCTGAAAAAGAAAATGAAGATCTTAAACTAAAAGTTAATGG
>MU226331.1:365850-392952 GCA_018584345.1 Thuja plicata | reverse complement strand
AGTAGTCAAAAAGTTGAATGAAGAAAATTCATCTCTGAAGGATCAGATTGAAGAATTAGATGAAAAGCTATGTAACAATCAAGATGCCTATGATGATCAAGTCAAAGTAAACAAGCAGTTAGATGAAAAACTGAGACAAGCAAACATGGAAATCTTGGAACTAAGAAACAACAAAGAGAAGATGGAATCTGAATTGATTGCAGCAAAGAATCATATTGACAAGTTACACACAAGAAAGGATCTGATAGAATCATAGTTGCATGCTCAAAAGGTTAAAGGAGATACCAGCAGTATAGGATACAATGAAGCACAAATTCAGATTGATGCCATGCGAGAAAGAATGAAAGCACCAAAGGACATCACAGATACTAAGGATATTGGAAATCAGACTAAAGACAATGTTGAACCACCTAAGGATGAATGAAATCTAGTTGACCGTACTTGTTGTGCCTGTAAGAAGCATGGACATATTGCAAGGAATTGTAAAGAGGTAAGACCCTTCAATGGTTACTATTATTCATGCAATAAATTTGGTCATAGAGCTATGAATTGTAAAACAAGTCAGAAGAACAAGAATCAGAATTATCAAAGAAATCAGAATCAGAAAAGACAAAGAAGTTACCTTAGCAAAATGTTAGAAGCCCTCAGAACATTACATGTCAGATATGTAATTACAATGGACACACAACCAAGCAGTGCAACATGATGAATAATAACATCAGACCTCCTATCATTTGTCAATCATGTGGAAAATTTGGACACATCTCTAAGCATTGTAGATCTAAAGCGCAGAGACAGGAAAGCCCTAAAAAGTCAAAAGATTCATTATGGGATGAGGCAGGAGAAATCAAATTTGTGAAAGCTATAGAAGATACAAGCAAGATATGGGTTGAAGTAAGGATAATAAAGAGAACAAGGTAGAAGATGCATCCTCAGTGGATGCACCTTCTACTTCTGAATAGTTGACCCTCATGGTCTTAGGGGGAGCTATTCTAGCTCTGAACCCCTGCGTGGCTGGTATACTCACCATCTGAGTATACGCCTTGGATTATAATTGTTTGGTGAAATTGTGATGCAGTATGCAGGAGAACACAGTCTAAATTGTTATCAGGAACAAGAACGGAAGTTACAGTTGCTTCTTGTGTCTACGCGGCAAGTATTAATGGAAAAAATCTACTTTGCAATCACCAAGTCCTCACTTGCGGTCAGAATAAATGATTGGAGATCATAGAAGCCCTAGCAGTTGTATTATTAATGCATTACAGTTGTTCTCATTAGTGAAGAAAGGAGATTGATAATCATTATTTGTTAAGCAAAGTAATTTGAGTTTGAAATGAAGCCCAAGCATGAACACGTCATTTCAGAAATTAGTTGAAAACTTACTTAGCAATCGAGTAAGCAGTTGGATAATAAAAAGGAGCACTTGCAGTTGAGCAGAAAAGCGTCACAATTACATTCTTCAACAGAGATTGATATCAAGAAATTTGAAACATCTCGAAAGTGATTTATCAGTATGCTTCAGCGCATAAATTTCATGAAGCAGAATTGGTCAAAATCTTGTTGAGCAGTGTTCTATGTGAGAGTATCAATATAGCCATTGGAGATATTTTTTTTGGAGCCGACCTGATGTTATCCTTGGAAGTGCATACTTATTATTGATCATCTAAGTGTGAATACAACAAAAGAGTGTTCACGTAAGAGAAGAATTGATTGAAGATACAATTTGAAATATCATGTGAAGAAGTGGATAAAACTATTATGACAGGTCCACAGGATTCTGCGCCAATGGCCAAGGACATGGAGGATACATTCAGGGTTGATATTTTTGAAGTATCAATGGAAGCAATGGATATTGATCTAGACAAGTTTGAAGAAACATTTGTGAGTATTCAAGAGTTTGAGAGTCTTTATATCAGAAAGAAGATATATTGATTTAAGATATCACAGAAAAGGAAGTAGAAAAAGAGAAGACTGAATTGATGGATAGTTCATCATCATTGTTGTCAAGTTTGAAACCCATAACAGACTTAGACTCATGGGGAGTAAATAAGTAAGGGGGAGTATATAATCTAAAGGATTCATGAAAAATAGATCAGATATTGCAGAAGAGAAGTATATGAAGAAGAGGCTCAGTGAATTGGTTAGTAAATTTACACTTGATCTTAGTTCACTCAAGGCTGGTCAAGCATCCTTGAAAGAGTTTGAAGCAAAAGGCAGAGAAGATAATATCAAAGGGGGAGTAAAGTAATATGGATTATGTCATATGATCAAGGTCCTAGCACAGACTTGGAGAAAATGGAGAAGCTACAATATGCATTATGCGCCCATCCACAGATTGTCAATTCACTGATTGCATTTTGGTAGAAAGAGATCCAGAAGTTGCAGATTGCATATCCAGATATGTATGCTGAGTAAGTACATAGAAGTGTTTTTGAGAACCTTTGTCATTAATGTCAAAGGGGGAGTAGAGTATGAATAATATGGAGTTTGGTATATGATAAGAGGGAGATATAAGATAGAAAGTTTTTGTATAAGAGTACAGATAGTAACTTCGCCATATTCCTTTGTTGCCATTAATGACAAAGGGGGAGATTGTTGAAAATTTGAATATACTAGTTTATATGACTCTATTTAGTGTTATCATTATGGTAACAAATTCATATGAAGTTTTGGAGTCATCACACATTATCAGAAGATCAGAAATTGGCTAAGTACATAAGACTAGACAGTTAGCAGAGTACTAGAAGAACAGAGCATCAGTGCATGTGCATACAACTGAATTAGGGCATGCACCTTTGAAGATAAGCTTGTAAGTATGTATTCATGCTAATTATAAGAGAGCATGATTGGATCTACAAGTATGAATAATTTATAGCAAGATGAAGTGACTAAGGCAGTAAAGGGCAGAACAGGACAGAGCAAGAAACATACTATTATAGTTTTGATTAGCGTGTGTTCATTTGTTATTCAAATGCTATGTGCCTTGGAAGATAAGATTATGAGTATGTTTACATGCTAATTTTAAGAGAGCATGATCAGATCTACAAGTATGAAGAAGATACAACCAGTTAAAGAGGTACAGCCAGTGAATGCCAGAACAGGACAGAGATCATGGAAAGAGCCGACAGAGATTATTTTGGTACAAAATTTGCACATATCCTTAGGAATTGTGTCTTTATATTAGTGAATTTTAGTGATCTAATCATTTTTTGTTAAAGGTGCATGACTTTATTCATCCGGAGAAAGAATTTAGAGATAATTTGGCAGAGCAGACTGTGTAAAGAGACGCATCTGTTCGGTTTGAGTAAAGTAGTTGTAACTAATGTTGAGCTGACTTAATGAAGGGTTGTGTGCTTATTTAATTGATTAAAATATATGGTAAAAGGTTTCCTAAAGCTTACATGTTCATTTCCTTTGAGGAAGTACTTATATAAGGTCATTTGTGATCGGAAAAGTTGCGAAAGCCAGAGATAAGAAAAGCAAAGCAAAGTGTTAAAGCAACAAAGCTATATCTGTCATATGTTGATGATATAGATATTGAAGTAGAATATTTCAAAGTGTAATTAAGATTGTTATAGTTCTTTACAAGAGGTTAAAGAATCAGTACACAAAAGGAACTGATCAGACAAGCAGTGTCACGGCAGCAGTTCACCTTGCAGATACAGTGTGTATCAAAGATCCAGAAGGTTGTAGCCTTCACCATTTGAGCAGTGTGCTCTTGGATAGTGAGTTCACCACCCCTAATAGGGTTATTGTAAAAGACTCCTAATAGGGTCCAACCCTTAAAAAGGTCACTGTACTTCACGTATTGTAAAGACAACTCCTAACAGGGTTAAGGATCTTCTAATAAAGGATCATAAGAAAGTAGTACAGAATATTTGTGGGTACTAATTCTCATCGGGGTTTTCACCTGCATTGGGTTTCCCCGTAATCATATTTGTTGTTATGAGTTGTGTGTGTTTATCTTACTTGCATTGATATTCAGTTCAGTACTTAAGCATTAAATTTAAGATTCAAGATAAGAAGAAAAAGTATTAATAGATAGATCACTGATTCACCCCCCCGCCTCTCAGTGATCCTAATCCTAATAGTATAGGAATGTTTTTGCATGGTCATATGATGACCTCAAAGCATATAGAGAGGACCTATTTCAGCATGAGGTACTTCTAAAACTATATGGAAATCCATTTAGGAAAATGCAAGGTCCTATAAATCCCACTTTGGCTCATAAAATGAAAGAATAATTGATTAAGTTAAGAAATGTAGGAATTATAAATCCAATCATACATTCTACATGGATATCTAATTTAGTTCTTGTCAGGAAGAAAATTTGTGATAGCAGACTTTGTGTAGACTTTAGAAATTTGAACATATCATCATTAAAGGATAATTATTATTTTCCCAACATGGAAGCTTTACTCTAGAAGGTGAAAGGAAATTAATTGATATCCATGATGGATGGGTTTTCAGGATATAAACAAGTAAAATTCAAGGAGGCAGAACAATACAAAAATACCTTTACAACAACATGGGGAACATATGTGTATGCAAGTATAGTGCATTTTGGACTTACCAATGTTGGGGATACTTTTCAAAGGGCTATGAATGTGGCTTTTGAGGGTTTAATTGATGTATTTTTAGCAATATATCAAGATGAGCTAACATCATATTCAAAGAAAGCAGAGAATCATTGTAACCTTTTGGAGAAGATTTTCTTGCGAGCCTTGGAGTATGGTATATTTCTTAACCCTAAAAAATGTCATTTTGGAGTTACAGAAGGAAATATATTTGGGCATATTGTGTCAAAAGAGGGTATAAGGATAGACCTTGAGAGGATTGCTGCCATAGATAAGATCCAAGTTCCTAAAACTATCAAAGCTATTCAATCATTCTTTGGACAAAATAATTTTTTCAGGAGGTTTGTATCAAATTTCTCTAAGACTGTGAAACCAATTGCAAAAATGTTTAAAAGGGGAGTAGAGGTAAAATAGAAAAATGAAGCCTTGGAAGCCTTTGAAAATATCAAAAGGGATATTATAGAAGCCCCTATTCTCAAATCTATCAATTTCTCAAAACCTTTCCAAGTTTTCTCCTTTGACTCATATCACACAATAGTTGTTGTTATGTTACAAAAGAATGATGAGGGCTATGAGCAACCTGTAGCATTTTTTAGTAAAATTCTGCATGAAGAAGAATTGAACTATGACATCAATGAGAAGAAAGCTTATGCATTGGTGAAAGCAGTAAAATATTTAAGGCCATATTTTGTAGGAGCGAAATTGATAGCTTATGTGCCAAATGCTATAGTAAAAGACATATTCAGACAAGAAAAAACTACTGGTAGGAGATACAGGTGGATTAATCAGATTCAAGAATTAAATATTGATATCCAAATCAGCAAGTTGGTAATAGTTGAAGGCCTTGCAAATCTTATGGAAGATTCTAATCTTGAAGCAGCTCAAGTGCATCAAGTTGGGTTGGAGGAGACAGTGGGAAGTATTAAATGATGCCCACGGTATAAGGATATTTTTTATTATTTAATACAAATGAGATATCAAGGTGATTTCACTAAGAGCCAGAAGATAACCATATAAAATCCAAGAAGATAGGTATGTATTGATTCAAGGTGACTTGTATTGGAAGAATCGTGATCATGTTTTATTATTTTGTCTAGACATGCACCAAGCAAGTATAATAATTAAAGAGTTACATGAAGGAGTTTGTGGGGGACAATTTTTAGCTAAGACTACAACACATTTAATCTTGAATGTTGGTTCTTATTGGCCTCATATTTTCAAATATTGTTATTCATATGTAAAAAAGTCTGAAGCATGCCAAAAAAATTTAGGAAAGTTGAAATATAATGGAGCCCTACCACTTCGACCTTTACAAACTGAAGAGCCCTTTCAAATGTGGGGCATTGATTTTATTGGAGAGATTTCTCACAAGTTAAGTGGGGGTCACAAATGAATCTTAGTAGAAAAAAATACTTCACCAAGTGGGTTGAAGCAATCCCAACCAGGTAGGCGACAAGTAAATGGGTAACTAGATTCTTACTAGAAAACATAATGACCAGATTTGGAGTTCCATAAAAAATTGTGGTGGATAATGGTATTTTTTTAGGTCAAAAGAATTTTCAGATTTCTATGAGACATGTGGAATTTTAATATCATATCCCTCACCATACCATCCTCAAGGAAATGGCTAAGGAGAATCTAGTAATATATTTTTTTTGAAAATAATAAAGAGGATGTTAGATAATAACAAAAGAGCTTGGGATTCGAAGTTAAACCTGGCATTATGGGATGACATAATTACTATAAAGAAGTATGTAGGTTTTTCTCTATATGAATTGGTTTATGGAAAGGAAGCTAGATTACCTTTGAAAAGTTTACTCCTAGTGTATAAATTCGTCACAGAAGAACAACTTGAAGATATAAATTTTATGAAGGAAAGGCTCAATCAATTGATTGAATTAGAAGAAGTCAGGAAAGAAGCTTAAGAAAAGAATACCAAGAAGTAGCAACATGTTAAACTCTTCCATGAAAAAATGTCATACAAAATGATATTTAATGAAGGTGATTGGGTGACGAAGTGGAACACTAAGATCAAGATAAAGGAAAGCATGGTAAATTTGAGGCATTGTGGCTTGGTTCATACGTTGTTGCATACAAAGGACGAGAGGATTCTTATTTCTTGCAAGATACAGATGGAAGAGTTCAAGAATTCCCAGTGCATGCTCAGTATCTGGAAAACTATTTTCTCTTATAGAGACAAGGAGTATTTATGACCTTTAGAATAGTATTTTTGTTATCATTCTGGTTTTTCTATTTGTCTTATAATGATCTGCTTCTCTAGAGATAACTAGAATTTTTCTATGCTCACAAGGAGAATACGTCCCTAGAAAGATCCACTGTTAGAACATAAGTTTCCAATTTATATTCTTGTCCCTTAGCTTTTTTTATTTAATTTGATTATACTTTTATTCTTGATATTTCTTCATATGCCATGTTATTTCAACTATAATAATAGTCATTGTGGATTCTTCATGTGTACGAGGAATATTTCATGGTGACATAGACATAAAAATAGTGTTTACACAGTCAAAATTTGATAAGTCAATGTCAGCATCAAGAAAATGATTGTATCGAGTAAGCTATAAGAAGATTGTTCAACAAACCATGTGAATAAAATAAAAAACCAAACAAGATGAAGATCGATAGCTCTATTAATCCCACGATGAGGTCAACCTTATGTATTAGTTTATTGTGGGATAACGAGGAAATGACATGTGGTAGAAGTGACCATCTTTTGACTTAGCAATGATTTAAACTACGATAAAAATTAAACGATGTCAATGGATCTTGTAATCCCGCACAGGTAGTTGCACAATTTTAATTGGTCATGGGATAATGAGGAAATGCCACCTGTCTCACTTTGGCGATCATTTGGGTTAAAGATAAGACTACTAAAGTGATAATCTTTTAGCACATGTTGAATTTTGATGCAGATCACGTGTTCTATCAGAAAAGATGCTCAAGAGATATCTTAGGTCATCATCCAAACAAAGGTTAAAAGGCGGAAAAGATCAATGATCAGTACTATCTCATGAAGAAAGTTGTACAATGGATAATACGGGCGGGATAATGAGATCATGATGTGTGTAAAGATTCAACAAAGTCAGAAGGTTGTGAGATGGGTAAACCTCAAAAAGATCATCAATTGTTGCTATCCCATAATTGAACATGTAAGATCTTTATTTTTTCTAGGATAAAAAGAGCATGCCATGTGTCCTGGGCCTGCAAGCGACTAAACAATGAGATGAAGTGGATGACAGCTAGCAATGGGTGACTGGTTGGATAAGCTAACAAGGATAAGTATTATTATAAATGTCTATTAAGAAAATGTTAAATATAGTGCAACTAATGTCCTCATCTTTCAACACAAGTTTAAAATTAATGAAGATCTTTTTATTCTAGTTATAAAGGTGATCGCTAGTTAATAAAGACATAAGATTGTTCAATTGTTAAACTACAAGCAAAGATCAATGGTCTTCATAACCCTGCGATCAAAGCTGCAGAAAATTCATCTCAAGCAGGATGACGAGATATCTACATGTATTTTAAGTGGTTAGAATAAGGTTCGTTAAGTTCCATGCAAAGATCAATGGCTATCGTGATCTCACGGTTAAAATAGATTGATCATTATTCACAGTGAGATCACAAGATTGTGATCTCATAGTTAAAATAGATCGATCATTATTCACAGCGAGATCACGAGATTGTGTCACATGTACTGGGAGAAAGAAACTAAAGGCTCGGGGTGGTAACATCGTCAAGGTTTTTTTGAAGAATTTGAAAGTCATGGATTATTTGTAATGATAGGTAGGGTTTTATGTACCATTTTAAATATGTGATTAACGTATTCTATTTTTGCAGGATCTTGAGGGTGGCTCAAGATATGGATGTATTCGCATGAAGAAAAGATACAAGCATGACAGACATAATATATAACCACACCCAGAAAAAGATATCTCTAAGGAATGCTTATAATACAAAGGAAAGGTGGCAAAATACAATGGGGAACTATTCATTTGTTAAATAATCTTAGAATATTGAATCTTTGGTTTATTATATGTATTCAACTTGTTATGTAAAATGATTATTTTCCATATTAGAATATAACAAATCTTTATGAAAGGGTATGCCCTTTCATCGAAACTGAATCCTCGTCTATATATAGGGGATCATTTTGGGGGATAAAATAATAAAAATTAAGACATAATTTCTTGAGGTGATACATTTTGGTTTGCTCACTGGAAATACGCAATGGGAGATGTACCCTAAACGGTCGTATCCGGTTGGATTTCATCATTCTTATTTTAATATAATTTTTATTGTTCCTTAATTCCTCTTGATATTCATCTTTTTAGTTATTTTGATTAGTTCTCTGTGATAATATAATTAATTTAGATGCTTCTTTGTATAGTCTTATGACATAATAATTTGGATCTATTTTAGTTTAATCATCAATTTGAAGGATTGGTTGTCAAACTTTATTCTATGGTATTGGTCTTCTTAAAGATGTTAAAATCCATAACACTAACTGAAATAACAAAGGTTTGATTTATTATGCATATAGAAGCCTTTGAGGTTATGATCTTGTTTTCATAGCAAGTTATCAAAATTGTCTCACAGAGTTATAAATATGATCATTTTAATTGAATTTGTGATATTATAAGGATGATAAAGGCACTGGTCTTATATTGACTTAAGGTGGTTTAATCAAGTATTTTCAGGGCATTCTTAATTGATCATCATATTTATGATTCACAACTTTTATACAATTTATATATTTCAAAGCACTTTATATAGATCATATATTTCAAAGCATTCAATAGTTATTTTTTATTCAAGAAAGTAATTTTTCATCTTCAAGATATTATTTTGTTTCGTATACCTTACTATATGCTATAATAAGACTTCAACTAACAAATTTGGGGTTAGGTATGGGTGATCCCACAATAGTGAGTTACACTTTTTTGCCTAAATGGACATTGAAGTCTACAATTTGAAAAAAACTTTCAGATTCAAATGCATATTGTCATTAAACTATTTGAAATCGGAAGATGAAGTAAACTAGACTCTTTTAGGATTTTCTGTCTAGATTCTAAAAAAAAAAATTTCTTTTTTTTTCAAATTGATTTGAATGGTTTTTTTTTCTCCCATGAAAACTGCTATGTTGCTGAAAACATCATTTTCAAAAAGTTACATTGACTTCATAGAGCATAACTTATTTTCTAAAATAGATATCGATTTTCTTCTTTCGGATTTGGTTTTCTAACATCCATATAGAGGGTATGCAATTTTTTTGATGATATTATCATGATTATTGCATATTTTATGAATGTTTGAAGTAGAGTAAACGATAATTTTGACATACCTTGACTGCATAGCTTATAACTTCTTGTGTATTTATTGAAATTCAGAAAAAAAAAAATTGATAGAATGTAGACTCAAAGCTGGAGGGCACTGTTATTTTTCAAATTTTTTTCTCTTTTCTACTATTTTCATTGAATTTCAAACTTGGAGGTTTATATTCAGTAAAAAACCTACATTCGATGCACGTCAAAAAACATAGACCTAATTAATTCAAAAATTGTCAAATCTATATTTGTTAGAAATCTTGATCAGAGTACTTGTATGATGCAAAAGGACGTCTCCTTATTCTTCCATTTAATCCCTGCGCTTGATCCCCAAAGCCATGAAAACTTCAAATTTGTGTCAACCTTTGCAAATGGCCTCTAATCAGAGACTTTTGATAGAAACTGCTTTCAATAGAAAGTAGTTTCGATCGAAACTACTTTCTATCGAAAGTATTTGACTAAAATTGCCCCTAATAAAAGACTTTTGATAGAAAGTAATTTTGATGTAAAGCACTTTCTATCGAAAGTCCCTACTTTCTATCGAAAGTCCTTTCTAAATCTACATGCTTTGTGAATTTCATAAGGAATTGCTTCCTCCAAAAAAGTGTAACCCACTATTGTGGGTTCACCCATATAGGCCCACTTACCTTGGTTCTACAGAGCCTAAAGTGCAGACAAATTTGATCCATTGATCATTCCTGTCAATTGGCCAAGTCTGGTTGGAAATACCATAATTGAGTAGAGAAGCTCCTAGGATTCTAATATGTTGATTTGGGAACCAACAGAGTGCTCGGGAATATAATGATTAATATAATGTATAATTTGAAAGAAAAACATTCTATTATTTTTTAAATAGATATGCATAATTAGAAATTTATATCGATTTTGTGTTCCACACTTGTATTTCTTTGCATTGTGTTGAGGAATACATAATAACTAGATCTTGACGTAATACATTAAAACCATAACTGTCTACAGTTATGGCACAACCAATATGCAACATAAATATTGGCAACTAGTAACTGTTGGTAATCGGTAACCACATTGAACTGCATTGTATATAAATCTCCTTTATGTTATCTAATATGATATCAAGTTTTCATTGATATCACCTTTATATGGTATCAGAGTGATTCCTTTCTATCCCTGAGGTGTTTGAAAATTGTTGAGACAATGCATCCAAATTAGGCTTGAAGATGGCATTTGGTATGTTGCCATTTAAATGAATGGATAAGTGGGGCACTGGCATGAGCTGAATAAAAACTACATAGCTATGTGAGAGTAGAAATGGGTGATGATCATATCTCTATTAGATACCAATATCATGTTCCATGCTTTCAATGTATTGGATTTTGAATTACTAGGCTTAACTGGGATTGGATTTATAATGGAGAGAAATACCCTCTCTTGACAGAAGCCTGAGATTATCAATCGAGGCCACATTCAATTGATCACAAAGTATGTTTATTTATGCATAAAAGACCTTGCATTTGATGTTGTCATTTTTACATTTTCTGGATGTTATCTTGGTAGGATCGTGAAATTCCACATTCATGCCGGTGAGGATGATTGATATTTAATTACTTTATTTATTGACATAGCACATCAATGATACATTTCCACATCTGGCTAAGCAGGGTATTTTTTTGGTTTCTCTAAAAAATTCATCTACTTGATCATTGTATTTTAGTTTTTTTCAAAGCTTGATAGTGAATGTGAATGCTTAACACAAACTAAAGAGTTGAGTGACATAAAAATCTTAATCCTATGGATTGATTTAGCATGATCATATAAATATGACACATTAATTGTTTGACAAGATACCTCAGAGAAATTGATTGTTGATTTGAAGATAGTTGATTGAGGTCTTTGGGATGGATCAAATTTTTGTGTACAAGGTTACAACATTTTAGTCAACATTTTCTAGAGAAGTTTCTAAAGTTTATCTAATAGTTTATGGTTCTAATATTTATATATTTTTGGAACAACTGATACCGAGGTAACACTTTTGAAGTCCCTTGGTATAAATAAAAATGAGGTCACAAAGGATGATATGTTTTCAATAGGTGGAAGAATTTATTGAATGTGTGCATATCAATTACACAAGGCATCATATTGGGGAACTTCAAGATGTTCTACTTGTGACTTTTCAAGTAATGTATATGGATATATTAGATTTGAAAATGGTTACATACCAAGGTTTGAAATCAAAATCCTTTTCATGGGGACCTATTTTAATGTCATTGATCTTGTAAAAGAGCCTATTCAAAAGTATCCTTTGAATCTTACAATTGGGCTCTTAGAGGTTGTATTATTTCCTCTAGTGCTATTTTAGGAGCATTAATTATAACAAGAGCTTATGGAGGTTGGTGGCATTGGAGGATAGAGGATATTCCATTATCTCAAGTCAACTTCTCACTTGGAGATGGTGTTTTGCATGAGAAGCATTTTTGGAATTTTTTTTCTATTTTGTTTTCTTTCTAATGTTGACGAATTTGAAGAATACATGTCTTGCGAAGACTCATTTTGGAGACAGGTTTGAGATTTGGTATTGCACTCAGTATGGATTTCTGTCTAACGAGATTCAATGTATATGATCGAGAAGTATTCACTTTTGTTGTCACTAGAAAATAATACAAATATTTCGTATCTCTTAGGAATCATTGTTGAATAATTCAGGAATATGTGATTCAAGATTTTGGAACTGAGAGATTAAGAAGATAGCTTGAAGCTACACCTTTTCGAGGGTCAAGAGACAACTTGATTGAGCCTCGCTTGGTTCAAGATTTGTTTCTTCAAAAGAATATTTTCTCAAAATATGTATTCATGTTATGTAATCAGCATATGTTTTTCTATGTAAGCCTTAAGGGGGTCCCTAAGGAAAGGTGCATTTGATGTTTTAGAATCAATGTATTAAGGGGTGAATGTTGGCGTAATACATTAAAAACATAATCATCTGCAGTTATGGCATAACTAATATGTAGTGTAACTATTGGTAATTGGTAACTATTGGTTACCGGTAACCACATTTAACTGCATTGTATATAAATCTCCTTTATGTTATCTAATATGATATCACATTTTCACCGAGATTGCCTTCACTAGATGCATTCATTGATTGCACGCCTAATATTCCAAAATAATTGAGTCTTGCATATAAGTTAATCATTTAACATCTATATTAAACCTAAACTTTCATATAACTTTTATTATTACTTGTATATAACCCTTGTATATTTAATGAATTTACAAATCATGTACTTCATATTTGACTAATGAATCATCAGATTGAACAAAATCATGTACCTTAATCCTATGAGTAGTTGGAGAAAGAATTTCCTCCCCAATGAGGCATTTGACACTTTTCCAGAATCGAAAGAAATCCATGTGGAGAATCTGCCCCAGATCATCGTCGAAAATTTACCCTGAGAGAGGACGTTCACGCGTTGCAACTGGGATGTGAACCCTGAAGATCCTTGGCATGTATTCCATATGCTTCTTCCTATGATCTTGGCACACATTACAAATCCTAATTTCTCCTTCTTCCGATGACACTAAATCGTGGCTTCTCATTGTAGAAACCCAGAAGTGAATGTCCTTCAAATACTGCTCGAAACAAAAAATGAGGTGTGAAGAAATGAAAGCCACCTAATTTGTTAAAATGTGACAAATGCACATTTCCTGTGGATAGTACAGAGGATGATGAGAGAATAAACTCTGCAATGAATGAGAAATCTGGATAGTAATACGTCGAGATCATGTCAACTCATGCCAAAACCCCAAAAGTCTATTTTCCGTGAGCCAGAAATGGAATAAAGCATGTGTGGTCTTTTTATTTCCATCCGAAAAAGGCACTACTTGTGTTGTCACACATGTGAATAATGAATTGCTAAGAGAGGCAGATATGACATCGACCCCCCAATTGTTTTATGTAACAACCAAAAATTACCATGCCTATAAATGACTACTCACTTAACAACTCTCGAACCCTGTGGTGTTTAGGTGTCACTATTTCCTTCATCCTTTATAATATCTGACAGAATGGGAAATTCGGCAAGATCAAGAGGACATTTGGATGAATCCAATTCAAATTTTTCACACCCCATGTTTGCCAGATGGTCGACAAATTTGTTCCCTTCCCTGTATGTGTGTGAAAGACGGAATGACTGAAAGGAATCAAGCAAAACCCAAACTTGTTGTAATATATACCTGATATGCCAATTATAACTTTTTATCTCTTTGCTAGTGTTAATGGGCAATAAAGGATCCCCTTCGACATGAATTTTGGTTAAGCCATGATCTTTGGCCAATGTTAAGCCTTGCAACGACGCCCATGAATCTGTTACATTGTTTGTGCTGGGGGAAAATCGATTGATTTGAGAGCAATTACTTCACCAAGATTATTTCTTATACACGTTCCTGCTCCTGCTTTACTTGGGTTGCCTCTTGAGGCACCATAAAGGTTGAGTTTGGAAAACTCGGGAGATGGGAGGTGCCATTTAATTAAGCTTCTGTCTCCCTTTAGCTTGAATGGTAATGCCGGACTTCCTTTGAATGGCAAATTGATGGACTTCCATGTTTTCATAACACTATCATCCCAGGAAGTAAAAAGAGCGTTACAATTCTTGTGCCTGTGGATATATGCAAAGACTAATTCTAAGACTGACTTATTTATACCTTCTTGAACCTGTTTCAAATGGATAAAGTAATTTTCCTAAAGACTCTCTTGTTGTGTTCCCACTAGATGGCCCATAGAATTGTTGTTGGATTGATCTTTCTAAATACTTGCAAAGAAAGAGGATTTGTACAGTACTGGCCAGGACTGAAACCAATCCCAAATTAAATTTGGTTGAGGTGTCGAAAGACTAAATTTGTTGAAAACAAAATGCCAGCACTGAATTGCAAAAGAACATTGAATAAAGAGATTATCTACACTTTCAAGTTCAGCTTTGCGAACCTGTCACAAGTAAGTATACGTTTACAGAGAGGTAGCCAGACAAAGCTACCTACTTTTGGCGAAACCATGTTATTTCAGTATAACATGTAGGCTCTTTGACTTTGACACTGATTTTCCCTATATCGGATGGCTCCATATCCTTGTTTAACCGAGTATTCCCCATCTTTAGCTGGTGCCCATATCACTTTATCCGGCTTGTTTGACATGATTTACTAGTCTTTTGGACAGAATCAGATTGAGGGTATTTTTTTGCCCATCTTCAATTGGTGACGCTTTAAAGTCTTTCCATACAGCCCTTCCCGACCCTAGCTGAATGTGGCTAACATAATCAATTAGATGATGTCCCCAAATGTGACTCAAGACCGGAATGGTTGACTGTAAATAATCAATGGAATTCAAAGTCCATGAATCATTCTAGAAGTGGATATCTTCCCCATTATGAACATGCCATGACAAAAAGGTGGTGACATTTTTTCTAGAATGCATTATGAAACTCTAAATGGCTAACCCATTAGGTGGATTAGAGATTGTAAAAATTCTAAGAGGATTTGTTGAATCTAGATACTTAGCCTACAAAATCTGACACCATTTTGATGAATGTTTAGAGTACATTTTGCAAATAAGCTTCTCTCCAAACGTTGTATTACACTTGGATAGATCAGGCATAGCAACCCCTCCTACTAATTTTGTTGAAGCCATTCTATCTTAGGAGATGAGAGGAATCCTTTTAGTGTCTTCCATGTTCCCTCACCAAAGGAAATCTCTTATGATTTTTTTCAATTTGTGTAACCACAGGTTTAGGTGCCTTTAGAATTGCAATATAGTAGTTAGGAATAGATGAAAGTATAGATTTGATAAGCAGAAGGCAACCTAAAAGTGAAATCCATCTGGATTTCCAAGCTGAAAATATGGCTCTGATCCTTTCAATTACTCTAGTCCAATGGCATACTTTGCTGGATCCCAAGAAGAAGGGGATACCTAGATATGTGGTTGGGAGTTCGTCCTCTTGAAAACCCAAAGTCTGGACAAGTTTTCTCCTTGTAGTTGGTTTTGTATTGAAGATGTAAATTTTAGATTTCTGATCATTTAGCTTTTGTCCTTAGACTGCCATGTATGTTTCTAAGGATGACTTGATTTGCTTGGCGTCTGAGAGGGAGGATTTTCCATATAGAAGTGTGTCATTTACAAATAAGGTATGAGTGACTTAAATAGATATATGTGGAATGTGAATACCTTTCCATAGGCCTCTAGTTTTTTTTTTGTGATACAAATCTGCTAAGGGATTGATCCATTATAATAAAAAAGGAATGGAGACAAAGAATCTCCTTGTCTCACTCCTTACTTAGCTTGAAAGAAACTGGCTAGTGAGCCATTTATAATAACATAAAATCACGCACATGAGAGACAAGAGTAAATCTAATTGCACCATTTCTCATTGAAGCCAAATTTGCATAATACTTTGAGTAGAAAATTCCAGTCTACTCTATCATATGCCTAAGGAGGCCTAAGGAGGCCTTTATGATGTGTTTACGTCATGTCCTAGTAATGGGAGGTCATTAAACAACGTTTGGAGCAAAAATGTAAAAGTTGCTAAAATGTTGCTTGACAACATTTTGCAACTTTGCAATGTTGTCCGACAACATTGTCAAGTTTGACTCCATTCGGTGAGTGGAAAAGCTAGTTAATGTTAGTGGCCTAAAAACATGGAGAAGGCATACTTAGAGATGTTGGATCCCATTTCTTGAGGTATTAGTGATGTAATGAAAGTTTTTGAATAGTAACAAGAGCTCTATTTTCTGGTTGCATACACAATCTTCTAGTTTTGTGTTTAATCTTTGTTAGATGGATTGAATAGTGCGCGTTAGTGTTGGATTTGAGTTGTAGAGTTAGTTTAGAGTAACTTTTGTTCAATGTGCAAGTTTCTGTGAGTTCTTTAGAGTATATTTGTAAATTATTTTGTAAGTAGACTAGTTGTTGGAGTTGACAGAGTGGTTTTGAACAAAATGGCTCCTCCATAATTCTCCACCATGCATTTCATCATGGAATGGGGGAATATGGAAGGAGAGCCTCTTTACATTATGTAAAGAGGAGGAGAGAATAAAAAAAAAAAAAAACTAATTTTCATGGCAAGCCCTAGGTGAGACCAGATACCCGCCTAAGAGATTGCTAGTGATAAGTGGTGTTTGATTGCAGGGACATTGTGAGTTGAAGGAAACCAAGCATGGTTTTGGAAACCTAGGGGATATACAAACACCTCCTAGAAAGTATAAGACTACCAATCCATTTTGATACATTTCCAAGCATAAGTCATCTGACTGCATTTTTCTAGCCCAATTAATCCTAGTTGTCCTTAATTCTAGGAATCTAGTGTATGGACACCCTAGGACCCTAAGACCTAAAAAATCCTTTAAGCCTTGAAAAAGGGTATCAGGATCCCCACTTTTTGGGGGGGGGTTGTTTGGGGTTATTTTGCAAGAAGTGGAAAAAACCAGTCAGATAGTGCTACTAGAAGGAATAGACCTAAAAGCCAAATTTGAAGGTGAATTGGGAGATCGTTTGGAACAATTATGATACCTTGTTACCAATGGGATCATGTGGAGTCTAAGAAATTTTTAAACATGAGAAATTTCCTTGCAAACACTTGTGGAGTTGAAAGGATGAAAATGCACTTGGAGTTGTCCAAGGAAGAGTAAAAGAGTAAAGTATAAACTAATGATAGTTGTCCCCTTGTGAAGCACAATTTGTACCAAATCTTAGAGTGGTAGTGAAGTAGTCCTAGACTGATATAGTGAGGGCTATTGAGATCCTAAAAAGGAAGCATAGGGTCTTGTGAAGACTAGGAGTAATGGAGGTCCTAGTAGGCTTGTGTGACCACACTTAGGTAACATCTATCAATAACCCCTTATGCCATAACCATATATCATCATATTGTGCAAACAAACATGTATCATCAGATAGATCTAGATAGAAGTTCACCAGTAGCATCAAAGATTTTAGCCATTTTGTGATGGAATTGAACTTGGTATCGAGAAGTGTTCAACTTAGCAACACTCAACAAATTATAGTTTAGACCTTTAACCCAATAAGAATTGTCACATGTGATCTTATCAGTCAGTTTTATTGATCCTTTTCCTTTTACACGACATGGTTTGTCATTACCAAACTTAACACTACCACCTTTTCAATAGCTTAAGGTTTCAAATTTAATTTTATCACGAGTCATATGATGTGAGCAACCACTATCAATTATGCATCTATCACCTTTACTCATATATGAAATAAGTGCAATTTTCTCATCCTCATCAGAATCATCTTTCATAGAAACATAAACAACTTCTATATCATTGTCATCAGATTTACCAGATTCACTATCAGTTTCTTCTTCAACAATATAGTAGGATTTCTTACCTTTGTCCTTATAGTCCTTATACCTTCTTAAATCTCTATCATCCCTTTTGTCTTTGTACTTTCTTTCTCTTATATCATCCTTGTCATTCCTGTCAGGGCATCTTGCTGCAATATGGCCAACTTTGTTACATGAAAAATAGATTATAGGAAGTTTACCTTTGAATTTTCTTTTTCCTCTCGGTATTATTCTAGCCATAAGTGCTTCAATTTCATCAAGATCATCATCATGAATGTCACTGTCACTATTCACATGTCTTTCTTTTCCTTTCTTAGATTTATAAAGAGTCAATTGTGATTTGAATGCAAAATCAACATTTTGAGGAGTGAAATTATCAAAATTTGATAACTCAAAAGTAGTAAGTCTACCAACTAAACCTTCCAGAGTTAATTTGTTACCAAGACTACATCTTAGTTCTTGTATAGCAGATACTGTAATAGCATAAATAGGAAGTAGATTTCTTAGTACCTTGCTAATAACAATATCATCATCAATAGATCCATTAGCTCCTCTAATAGTATTTACAACCTCCTTAACTCGGCTACAATATTGAACAATAGTTTCTCCATCTAACATTCTCATTTCATCAAAATTACCTCTCAAGCTTTCAGATTTGTCTCTCAGTACATTTGTACCACCTCCATAGATAGTTTCCAGTGTGTCCTACATTTCTTTTGCAATTTTACAGTCTTTTATATCTTCAAATTTAGGATAACTTAGGGTTGATGCAATCTCCAACATTGCTTGGTTGTGTTCTTGTTTTTATTTCATCTGCTGAGTTTTCATAATAGTAGGCACTGTTATGTAATCATGTTCCACATCGTACTTTGCTTCTTCTCCAATTCTAGCTAGGTGTAACTTCATCAAACTTTGTCATGCAGGGAAGTTCTCTTTGTTCAGCCTCGATACCTCCCTTTTATACATCTTGATATTTAGCTTCAAGTAGCTTCAAACTTTTCTTTACAAGCACCACAATGCTCTGATATCAATTGTTAGAATGATTCAGAATAACTTAGAGTGGGGGTGAATCAGTTATCCTAGGTCCAGATGTACCAATTGAACTTTCAAACACTTTAACCAACTTAGATCCACTCAGTAATACACTCGGTCTCTATAGAATATAATCAATAACATAAACTTGCAGTTCATTGTCCTACTGTAATCAAATTGTAGAATATAAAACTCTTAACAGTACAACATCACATAACATTCACACAAGTATGATACCAATATTTAATGTGGAAACCCAATATGGGAAAAACCACCAGTAACATGCTACCAATTTTTCACTCTTCTGAAGTGAGCTCTGTGAGGAGCCAACCCTGTTAAAGGTTATAATACACACTGTTAAATGTGACCATGTTAAAGGATTTAATCACCCTGTTAAAAGTGAGCCTTGTTAGAGGGCTTAGACCATTCCATTAGAATGTCACCTTGATTAAAGGATTTACAATATGATTGTTAGGTCAACCTTGTTTAAAAGGATTTTGCACTGATACAATGGTTAGAAAGTAACAGTAATGTGATCTGAAACATAAAACTCACTTTGCAAATACAAATCCACTTTCACTCAAATGCTAATTCATTGACTGGTCTCCATTGTCATCTCAAAATCAGATCTTCTGGGAAATCCGTCAAGAAATCACCAATGTGGAGACTTGAACTTCTCTTCTCAGCCTTCTCTCCCTTCTGCTTAGATTTGCCAATCAACTGAACAACCTCTTCACACATAACCTGTAATTAGGTTAAACTTATACCTCTCTAATCAAGTACCTAGATATTTTGTCGCTTAATCATCACTATAGATCTTAGGGCTTGGTTAGATCCAACAAATCCTTCCAACATTTCATTTTCCATCTACAAGGTAGAATGCATCCTAAAACTCCTTTTTGAATCCATACATAAAAATGGTTAAACATATATTAAATGCTCATTTAATTCTCCACAATGATCATCCTTATCTTAAATATACTTCACATATCCCAAGAAATCAACTATGTCAGTTGGGATCTCAAATCTTAATCAAATTGTCAAAATACTTACACTCAGTCATCACTGTGTTCTTCCACTCAGTCATCATTAGATAACTCGGTAATTTACTGACACTCAGTAAATATTGATGCTCAGTCAACACTTGCATCACTCGGCACGTACATAAGTTCCTTAATCTTTTGCTCTGGTACTCGGTCAACACTAAACTTGTAGTCATCCAAACTTCACTTGGTGTTAAAGATAAACAACATATTACCTTACCAACGTGCAATCTCATCAAGTTCCCATTGTAGTTTCAAATAACTCAACCATTTCACCAGGTCTTCTTGTTATCTCCATCTTCTTCATCAATCAATTGATATGGCACTTTACAAGATAGCAAATGTCTTACCTGTTAAGGTTTGACATCAATGGCAATATAACAATTGTTTCAATTATAGCTTCCAACAATTGGAAGCACCACGTAGGACGCGCCTGATCATTGCAACAAAAGAAACCTTCCAATGCGCCTGCAAGTTGTATTTACCATGGTTAATAAATCCATGGTAGAAGCACCACGTATGATGCGCCAGCATGTTGCAACAAAAGAAACCTTCCAACGAGCATGTGACTTTCATTTTCCATGGTTAATAAATCCACGGTGGATGTACCACATAGGACGTGCCCGCACATTGGAACAAAATAAACCTTTGAATGCGATAACGAGTGACCATCCCATGTTATGGTATTGTTAGCCGAGTGGCCAACCTTTCATAAAAAAGGTAACACATGTCGCAATTCTGATGACACTGGGAAGGAAATTGGTATCGTCAGATATTTGCCCCAAGAATTTAAAAGTGACTTCGCGCACGTACAAAATTCAAGGGTTAATGTTACATGCAAAGGGTACATCGCTAGCAGCTAGGAGCCTAAGGGTATAAAATATTAGTATAATAATATTAATGCATTGGGCAATGAAAAAATAACATTATCAAGTGTCGTGAAACTTAAAAGTTGAAATCAATGTGAGGATGATATTGCAAATCCGTGAATTGGTAACAGGTATCTACATTAGTCCAATTAAATAATCTCTCTGTATAATTGTAATATTGTGAAAATGTGAATTGGGAGCACGTGTCTGCGTCAGTCAAATCAAATAATCTCTTGTCATAACTGTAATACTGCAAAACCACAAAATGGGAACACTTATCCACATAGCAAATAATAAACAAGATATATCAAATAACATTTTCGTCACATCAACTAATTTGATTTAAATTTGATCTGTGTAATATCATTGGCTTAAAGTCTAAAAAAATTGAATTTAATACTATTTACGTAGATGTCAATTTTTAATACATATAAAATATTTCCATTTAGATTACTCGGGTGTAAACTTAATGGCAATTGGCTATAAAGCCTTTTGGATTTTAATTACAAAATCAAGTAAAAATTAGATAGTTAAAGTGTTGAATGCTACTGTAAGAAATTTTTTGGCCAACTTCTCCCTTCATACTACGAAACAAATAGTTATGGAACCTTTTTGGGGAGAGGTCTCTCATGACGAACCGAGAAACATTTTATGCTTTGAGGATGATGAGTTCATAGACAATTTTTCAATCATCCTGGGTCATGACTATCTTGCAACATAGTTTCGTTACAGGTTGATTGTGGAAATTTCATCACTCTTCTTAGCATGGTGTCTATAATTAGGCACGGTGCCAAAGATGAGGTGGGTGGTCACTTCTTGTGTTCATGAAGAATGGAGAGATGGCCTGGAGGATATCTTGGTTAGGACACAGATGGGGATGGGTTTGCTAGCTTGTAATGAGGACTAGTTTCAAATTGGTGAAGGCCAATGGGACCCCTCTGGCTCTATTCATTCTTTTATTCTTTGGAGTATGTATGAGAATCCTAAAGTGGCCAGGTCAGAAGCGGGAAGATGCCTGAGTGCCATCAAGCATTACCTCTACCAAAAATAGGCTAAACGTGGATGAGGTCATCCAATTGGAAGCCCAAATGTGAAGGCAAATAATAATGATGTGGTAGGGTTGTCAAAGAAAGAAAAATAATGGTGTCTCCAATGGACGCTCGTCAATATTTTGAATCTTTTGATGTATAGGTTGAGAACTTGGGTGTGGACTCAAAGCAGCTTAGCGGGGAAATTGGTTATTGCAGGAGAATACTATTTTTTTAATGTTACATCTTATGTAAACTTTATCGACTATCAAAATTGTTACACTTTTTTATATTTATATAATTTTATATTATATTTATGAAATTTGCCAAAATAATGATTTTATGAGTTTTAATACAAAAGCATAATCCTCCAAGAAATTTTTTATTGTTGTGTACACTAATTAAATAGTGCCAATAAATGATTTCATTGGTTTTATACAGTAGTGAAACCCGCCAATAAAAATACCATTCACATTAAATAATCTTTGAATCACCAAATTATTTATTACATTTATTTTAATAAAACGTAAAATTACCAACATTAATATATTTATCTACTACATCAGAAACAATGATTCACCAACAATTTCCCACTAGTTTTGGTCGATTGAAAATTATTCGCCAACAATAATAATTTTATGTTTACACAGAAAATAAAAAATTCACCTATATAATTACATTTGATTACGATTAGTACCACAAAATTCGCCAATGTTTTGATACTATTCTCGAGGGGGGTCTTAAAGTTATCACTACTTGATCTCTAGTCCATTATAGGTTCAGGTGTGAAACCCTTATTGGTGCAAGGCACCTCCTAAAGTTCTTATTTTTGTGCTTAAGTGTTTGTAATAAGGTGAATCCTTTGGATCACCCTAGTGTGTGCATGTGTGGGTCTATTATGTAAGGTTAAGGACCCTAAGGTAAGTTATAAACCTATGGGTTCCTGAAACCATGTTAGACCATGTTAGTCCCTTTTGGTATTTTTGTGTTTAGTTAGAAGTTTATGTTTTGAGATCTTAGGATATGGTCTTTGCACATTTTGGACCTCTCCCACACCCTTGGAGATTGGTAAGGTTGGCATTTTACTCAAATTAGCAATTTTGTCAAGTATTGCCAAAAAGTTGTCTTTTTGCAAAATGTTGCATGAGCAACTTTTGCAAAATGTTGCTCGAAGAATGACAACTCAAATGTAACCGACCACACCAACTTCTTGAAGCATTTGTAATGCCAAGATGATGGTATTATATGTTCTCATGCCTTCTAGGAAGGTTAGAGTTTACTGTGTATGGAGCTTGATGTTCAGAAAGGAAATAGAAGAGTTTTTTGAGTTATTTGGACAGTGTACGACCTGGTATGGATTCATTCTGTGGATCCAGTTGCAGAACTTTGTGATGTTTTGAGCTACTTCAACATTCCAGTTGGTTTGATTTGTTTTTGTGACGTTTCATAAAAGTTAGAGATTTTACTTGCTCACTATCTGAGAAACCAAGGTTTACTGGGTCTGCTCCAAAGATGTGATCCTAACCTGGGATTTAACTAGTGGATCTGCTCAGCCACTTGGGAAATACAAGTTAGGATCATTCTCTTTAAGATTTCTAAAGCTCAGAAGCTCAGTGTTAGTCCTATGATTTTTGAGACAAAGCCTTAGGCTAATTATCTCTATGTAATTAGCCTAGTTCTTTAGTACAGTCACATGCATGTGAAATATATGATTGCGAGGATCGAACCAATGGTGGTTCTAGACCATTTTGGGGTAGAGGAAGCTATCTAAGCACTTTTGTTCATTATGTGAACCCACCTTAGACCACTTTCTTAGTAATCCAAGCCCAACCTAGCTAATTAGGTATGTGAACTTTGCAAGAGTTTAGTGGTGCAGGAGTGGAGTGAAGTGCTAAGGCTTTGGGAAGTTTCAAAACTACATAAAGGGTATCTAGAAACCTAATCAGATTAGTTAGATCCTCATGTGTTTGAAAGGTATGCTTGAAAAACCCTATGGATAGGGCTACAAGGAATTCTAGGCCATTTAGTGTTTGACCATCCTAGGGTCTGCAAGACTGAATCCATTGGTAGATTCCCTAGCCTTGGGGTCTAAACAAAGTCTTTCATCACCTAGGTTGGTTGGCCTAAGCCTCTGGTGAAAGTCTCTACTCTTTAGCTTGGTTTAGGGAAAGTGTCCCTAAAGGAGATATTGCAGAGGTTTGGATCTTAGCTTGGAGAGCTAAGTACGTGATACAAGGAGTGAGTTGGCCTCTTAGGCAAGTCAATACACACCCTAGGAAGACATTTGTGGAATTTGGGTGTTTGATTAAGAAGTTTGAAGTGGTAACAAGGAGTGGGAGCCCATCTAGGTCTTCTTGCAGTGCACTCTGCATCACTTATATCTTCTCAACACCTCCCATTGAGCCACACTATGGGTGCTTGGGGATCCAAAATTTTACTGGGATCTTCTGCTTTATTTCTTACAAAAATTTAGAGACAAATGTCTAGAGTATTCAACCATATCCTTCTCTTATTTATTAATAACATTATTCATATTTTGATAACCTGATATCCTCTACTTTTATGAATCTATTTATTTAAACCTATGACATACTTTGGTCTATAGACTTGAAATATGCTATTTCGCACAATCTCTCACTTTCTCATAACATAGACATTTATTCATAAACATGCTACAAAATCAACTTCAAAATGATTAATAGTAAACATAATATGAGAATGTCTACGAGTAGTAGAAATGGAAGTGCGAGCGGCGCTAGGGTTTCTTTGGGAGTGGGAGTAGTAGAGGGGGATCTTGTTGAGAGTGAAGATAGCGATGATGATGATGATGATGATGATGATGATGATGATGATGATGATGATGATGATGATGATGATGATGATGATGATGGGGGTTGGGGTCTTGGGGAGCCCCTGCTTGCCCCTCTTCTTCCTTCCTTTGAATGGCGTCAGTGGGGAAGTTAAGGTTCATTTGGAAAAACCTATTTCAAAGGGTTGAGATTTCAATGGTCATCATTTTTTACGAGTCTGGTTGTGAGATCCACAAAGTGGGGGGCTCGGGCTTTACCTGTGAGTGGCCTATTCACTGATCTAAGCTGGCTTCTCTAGTTTTTTTGTTTAGCAGCCCATCTTTTGGAATGGGGTGCAACTTTTTTGTGGAAGGGTTTCTTCTTCTCAGAAGTTTTGCAAAGCTCACTTGGCTATCAGATGGGCCACGGTGTTGTAAGGGTTTACCTAATGTGGTTGCTACTACTCGATTGGCCTCAGATATGGATGCATTTTAATCTTCTTGTTCTACAAGGTATGTCATCTCCAATTTTATCTCTCCCCTATATTTGAGTGTTTTTTCTTTCTTGGTTTGTGGCCTGGATGTTTCCCTTTTGGGGGCTTCTCTCTTTGGAATTCTTCTTCCTTGCAATACTCCTATAGAGGTGGAGTATACCCTTATTGAGGTGGGGTTTTATCTTGTGTCTTTTTAGCGGTGGAGACTTTCTTTGTTTCTTCCCCCTTCATCCTTAATTCCTATCGAGGTGGAAGATCCTATTGAGATGGAGGAATGTCCTATGGAGGTGGACTCTTGTTGCTGGGTGGAGGTGATTAGTGGTTGTGGGTGGTCTCCTCTCTCATTTACCTATACGGTTGCAGGTTAGAACTAGCTGAGGGATGATTCTTCTCATATTGAGCTTGAGTGGGTTGTGTTGTGGTGCTAGCATGGTGCTGGAGGAAAGCCTTTGGTGTTGGTTGGAATGTGGTCTTGGGTTGAAATTCCTCTCATTCCTAATCCAAAATGGCCTTTTTCTATTGGTTATCAGAGTGTCATTTCTTTGATGCAGGTTAACGTGGTTTTGGGTTTCAGATTTTCTCCAATTATTGTGGTTGAGGGAGTCTTATTTAACCCTATTTTAGTGATTTTTGATGCTTTCCTTCTGCTAGGTTTTGGAAGGAGCTTGTAGGTGGATGTTGATAATTTTCAAGGGACAATCCTGATGGCCGGGTGTTTTCGATTAAGGCTAAAGGTAAGATTTTGGGTTGTCATGTCCTTTGCTGGAGTCTTTTTCCTCTTCTCCCTATCGCTTGGGCGGATTCTTTTGGTTGGTCATGATGGTTCTGGGTTCCATGTCAAAACCCTGGATAATTGTTTGGGGAGCCTTAAAACCCCAGTGAACTCTTTTTAATGTGAGGCTTTGGTCTTTTCCTCTTGTTTTTGGCAAGCTGGTGCGTTAGTGGTTCTTCATTTTTAGTTGTTGATTGTGTACTAGATTTGGACTGCTGGTATTAAATGTATTTTCCTTTAAAACATTTTGTTTTAGTGGGGTTTCAGATCCCCCTCAAAATATGCTTGTAAAGGGTTTTGGGGCCCCTTCAAAACTTGTTTTTACTCTAATCCAAAACATACTATGGGATATTCAAACTTATAATCTCCTTTCTACAATGATGTTGCGAGCCTTCATATGATGCTTGCAATGATTAGCATGACTTTCTTTTCTTTTCTTTTTCTTTTGCATCTTATCTTCAAGTTACAATATCCCTTTCGATCTAACTAGCTCTGATACCAAATGTAAAAATAGAAACACAAAAATATACACATAAACAGGGATTTTTTTAGTGGCGATTATTCGCCAATTGGCGAATATGTCCCGATCGGGCTATAGAAATTGGCGAAAAAAAACACCGTATACTAGTTGACCGGTTCGCCCAGATTTTATAAAATAGTCATATTGTGGTCGAAACGTTCGCCACTATGATTACGCAATTTTAGTTTGGTACTCGGGTTCTTCACCCATATTTCTCTTTAATGTTTACTCTTATTCGCCACAGAATTAATTGAGTGTCTCTTTTGACGAACATCATTCGCCAAATTCCCATTTTCCTATGTCAAATTTT
>MU226331.1:343386-355567 GCA_018584345.1 Thuja plicata | reverse complement strand
TTAATTCAATTATTTGGAAAATAATTTCGCCATTTTTTTATAAAAAAGGTATCGGTTATTAAAATATTCGCCAACCAATATCCATATTTCAAAACATAATTTGCCATCAATATTAATAATTTTATTATAAACAAAAATTATAATCGCCATTAATTTATAAAAATTGGCTAAACTATTAAAAAATTCGCCACCAAATATCCATTGATTGACGCATAATTCGCCAACACTATTAAATTTTTTTCACCCAAATGACATGTGATTCGCCACAATTTTATAAATTTTGGGAGGGGGGGTTCCTTAAAGTTATCCCTGCACATAAACAACCACTACAGCAGAGAAAGGAGATTTTATTTATTGATCATAAAATGAGATACAATGCCTCTCTTTTATAGAGAGTTTATTCCAACAACCAAAGAGAAAAATATGCAACTAACATTTTTTGACAAATGTGGAGGAATATATAGACATGTAGAACAAGCCTCCAATTATTTTAGGAAATGTGACTTATTCAAACTTCAGTTTTATTTAATAATAGCTTACTTGTAGGAGAGACTGTATGCATGGAAGTCACATAGATTGGTAGAAATTAATTTCATCCAAAATACTATAGCTAATGAGAGATTACAAATAATTTGATATTTTTTTCTCTTATCTTATGTGGTGAAAAAATGAGGAAATTAGATGAAGCTTAAGAAGGAAGGAGAAATAATTAGAAAGTTTTTTCATTTGTTTTAATATTTCGTACTTAAATTCTAAGCATAAAATACCATATTGCCATGTTAGGTAGACATCCATTGATTTTTATTGGGGCATAGAAAGAATTAGAGACTCATTTCGAGTCCTAATAATAACAACCTTAATGGTTGAGTTTGAAACTTCATAAAGATGGTAAAATGAAGAGTAGAGTGACAATTTCTAGGAGAGGAGGCAGCTACCCCTTTTCACATTATATTTACATGGTATGTCAATTCTACTAGAATAGTGTTTCGTTCCAAAGTGTGCACTTCTTGGATTTATTTTGTTTAATTCCTTGAATTTTATGTGTTATAATTATTAATTTGTTGTCATGTTTACATATTCTTTAGTGTAGGAGGATAGTTTTATTTATATTTAACTAACGATGTACAAATTTCATGCTCAACTCATAACTCTCGTGGGGGTCCCACTTAGAAGGAACTAGCATGATTTTGCACCTTTAAGTCAAAATCACGCATTTCAATACCTCTTGAATATTTTCCAAATGTGAACCCCTAGTGAGTGTTGACTTCATTTTGTATAAATATGATATAGATGTGTTATAAATTGAACATGGCATTCAATTGCATTCGATAGCATTTCACATCCATTTTGAATGCACGAACCATTAGTGATATCTTTTTGTTTGTTGAAGTGTTGGTGAACCTAGAGTTGGATGGAAGTCAAAGGTATGGAGGAAGGAGATGCTAGAGGTAACATGAGCCTACTATTCTTCCTATGCATAGGGGTTTGGAATTCCAAGGATAGATTATCAGTTGCCTTTGCATATTATTTTATTTTGGTGCTGCAATATCTTTCTTTCTCTAGCCATTTCAAATCCCTAATCACTAAAGGCATGCCCCAATCACCAAAAATGGGTTTGAAGTGGAAGAGTTTGGAGAAAAGTAACCAAAGCAATGGCTGCCTTCTACCACCATGACTCTTGGTTCACCTTCACCATAAGCAGTTATAGAGCTTGAGCTATTTTTCCCCCAATTGTTGCGCTAGTTGGGACTAGATCTAAGGGATGGATGTGCAACCTTGGACCTATTGATTTCTTTCACCTCTTATCTCCAAAATAACAAGGGATGGAAGAGAGTGATCCCTATATGAGGCTCGCAGATTGGTAGATTGGAGGGTTTTGTTTTATTTATTATTTTTTTTATGTATTTTGGATTTATTTTCTCTTTCCATTTTGTATTTTCATCAACTGTAGTTTACTTTCACTTGATCTTGCTCTACTTGGAAAAAGAGGCACATAGACTTGGGTAGTTAAATTTTTTTCTTTTTGGTAGAGAATAGTCCCTCAAACCGTTGTGATTGGGTGTGATGGGTCAAAATAGTATTCACTCTTGCTTTATTATATTTATGAAGGTTATGCTACATCTTCCCTATATGCCTCTTAAAAGGAGGAATGTACAACTTTTTTTTATTGCCTCATAAATATTTAAGATGAGATATGGGTATTTGTAAAAATGAAATCTCGTCATTTTTCATCTGTATGTTGTTGTTTTCCATTGGGGGGTAGGTAATAGGCCAAAGTCAGATGGAGAAATAGAGTATAGAAACTTACTAGTTTGGCTTACCTATTTTGGTGTTTATGTTCCCATCAGTTATCCTACCAGGAGCTCTTATTGATCTTGCATCATTAGAAAATATTTATCATGTTTCCCATTTCAATTTATCGTAGTTGAATATCTGCTTGCTTATGAATTTTATTAGTCCCGGTCGTCTAAGGCGGGGACTAATGTTTTCAAGCCTCTTTTTGGCAATAGTTCTAACTTCGATAACTATGAAAACTGCAAAACATTTCTTATATACTATGGTCGCTTGATTAATGTCTATTAATATGAATTTCAATAGCAAAATTCTTGTTTTTTTGAGGCTATTGCTGAGAACTTTGAAGCCCTCCAAATTAAGCTTAAGTTGTTTTGTAATATGTCTGGTGCTAGGCTTTCTCACTCCAAATCCATTTGCCTGGGTTGGAATGAGGAAACCCCAGACTGGTTTAAGAATTATGATTTTCAATGGGGATGCCCTCACAAGATTGTGAGATATCTTGGCATTCCCTTTGCCATTTCCCCCTCGCTGAAAGAAATGTGGCTTTGGGTTAAAGATAAGATTACCAAAAAACTTGACAAATGGCATAACCGCTCCCGCTCTTTGGTGGGCAGACTCTAAGTTTGCCAAAAGATCATGTCCTCTTACAACATTTACTACTCATCTGCGTGGATGTTTAGCAACTATCAGATTCTCGAAATTCAAAAAGTTGTGAGGAACTTTCTTTGGTCGGATGGTAAAGGCAATAAAAAAACTCATCCTGTCAATTGGCATTGGTGCTGCAGTGATAAACTTATTGGGGGGTTGGGGCTGAAAGATCTTAGGCTCCAAGGCATTGCCCTTGCTGGCAAATGGATCTTTCACTCCATGGATGGCAATGCCCCATGGAAGATCCTTGTTAGGAATAATATTGAGCGGGGCTTCCCTAAAAACACCAAGTCTTGGAAGAACCTTCCTTTTACTGATTTAGTCATGGGCCAATTCCCTATTGATGTTCAAAGTTCTGAAGTCTTCAAGTCAATCTAGAAGGCTTGGAATCATGTTAGGAAATTTATTGTTAACAAGGGCTTCCATGATGACACTCAAATCTATGGTGAAAGGTCCATTTGGTGGAACCTTCATCTTTCTGGCAAGCCCTTGGCCCTTTCCCAAGGCTGCTCTGCTAGGTATTGGTCCAATAAAGGCATTTCTCAGCTTATTGACATCTGACCGGCTTCTCAGCTGGGAGGACATTAAACGCACATTTGATATTCCGGTCTCTCAAAAGAAGACTTATAACATGATTCTCAAAGCTACTCAAAATCTTCCTTCCATCTGCCATGTTGAGTCCCATAGATATTTGAAATGCAAATGGTCGGATGGGACCATCCTATCCAAGATTAAAGCTAAGAATATATACAAGATTCTTGGATATGATGATGCCATCATCGACCATGTCAATAGTGTTTGGTATTCCTCCCTAGATGTCTGCTCTTGGAGGAAGTACTTTGATGTTTTATGGAAAGGTTGTGTGGAACCCAAAGTTAAATGTTTCAGATGGCTATTTTTATTGGATAGACTTCCTATTAGAAAAAATAACTATGAAAGTAACTATTGTAAACTTTGTAACCTTCCTAAAACTAGCAGGCATATATTCTTTGATTGCTCTTTTGCTAGATGTATTTGGAATCTTTATAGGATTACTTACCCGACTTGCATATCTATTATGGAATTGTTACTGGTCATATTATGGGTCTTAAAAAAGATGCTAATATTGTTTGGAATATCTTAACCTCTTACATCTTATGGCAGATCTGGAAATGCAGGAATGAAGAAAAGTTTCAAGACGTTCTCAGGGTCCTTACTGAGTTTTCTAAAAAACTCACATATTTTAAAATTTCTTCGCAGGTGCACACTACCATGATCATGGACAAGGAGAAGTTGCGGCATTTTCTTCAGACCGGACATGCCACCTTCTTCGTATTTGAATTAAAGAATGGACATGAATGGAGAGAGAACCTGGACAATCTTAATGTTTGAAAAAACATTGAAAAAGCTGAGCAATGAAATCAAAAAGAATAGGAACTCAAAGAAAGATGTGTTAGGCATGCTGGCACAGATACAAGATAAGAAAACGATCGCTTGGATGGAGGGTGAGAAGGGTTGGACCACTTGGGTCGATGCCATTGATGGCTGCCTCCAGTAGCTTGTTGCCTTATTTTCCTTTTGTTTCTAGTTTACTTTGATCATGTCTGGAAGAACTCTTGGTTCCGATAAACTCTTTTTGGAAGGCTCTGCCTTCGTACTGTTGTAAAAATTCGTAGATACTCTCTACCTCTTTTTTGAACTCCTTATATTTAATACAAAAAAAAAATTCTTGTTTTTCCATTGGCAGAGCTGCTTTTCCCTGGTGATCTTTTTATTTTTCTATTCAGAAAATTCAGCAGAAAAAGAGGTTGGCGGAGTCGTGGTAGTGTGTAGTACGTGTCTTTAGCCGAGGGCAAATGCCACATTTCACATCCACAGGGACAGGTGGGATATAATGGCTCTGCCAGTGTTGAGCTTTCCATTTAGAATGCATGGCTTTGTAAAAACAATACTTGTGCATTGTCTGTCTTCCTATATTCTGCTTTCCCTCAACATTAAACTCTAATGAATAGAGAATAGAGTACTTGGGCCGGAGCGACCAAAGAGGAGAGAAAGAGTGATGGGAGAGCAAAACAAATGCATCAATTTGGTGTGAGGGCTTTCGTGTGAGGGCTTTCATTTCCCTGCTTGTTTTCTGTGTGCAGATTTTCATAACATCATTTAGATTTGCATTAATTGTTGTCTCTTGCATTTTTTTTTGGTGCCGATTTATACCTGTGAAGGAAGACAGTCTACTCACTTTTAGCCATGTCTAGCCTGGGTTTTTGTACTCCGTGCTTTTTTATTTTCAATGAATTCATCTCTGTGCTTCTACATCTTGTTCGCATACCATTTGCAGGGTATTCAAGGATTAACACGTGATTTCAGAATATGCTTTGAGAGTTTTTCTAGTATGCTACACAACATCTTTCGGTAATATTTTGCATTGTTAGGTTATCTAATTTTTTGTCTGCTCAAGATGATGTGAATGGAAAAGGAGGCTCGATGATTATATGGGATGACAATGAAGCTCTGCAGTAGTACTCGAAGCTGTGCCATGAACAGAAGGTATAATAGTATTATTTTCTTATCATCAATCTTAAAAAACTAAATATACTTAATCCATTCGCTTAACTTCTCTTAATTTATTTTAATTACATCCTACCTCTATTATTTAAATCAATTGTTGGCTAATTAATTGCATTTATGTAATTTGCATTTTATTCTTGTTAGGCATAAAACTTTGAAAACACCATATTTGTACCCTCAACCATTTGTTCCACATATTTCAATTTAATTGGTATTCAACAACAATCCTACAGAAAATCAGTTCACTGAAGCAGATGAAAAGGAAAGACAAATAAATAGAAATGAAGACAGAATAAAACTACAGATCACTAATGCCTTGTAGACAAAAATGGCCTCCCAAAATGAAGAAAAGGCCTCATATTCCAGCATTGAAAGCCTCTATTTATACGATTTTAGAAATTCCCCTTTCTTAAGATACTCCAATTCTGCCACGAAGAAGGTATATTCAACACACAATCTGCAATATAGAAAATCATTTCTTCGCACATGCCATTACTAATGTATTAAGTAGCTTACAAAATATATACCCACTGAATTTAACTTTCCTCTTATTTATTTTTGCACAACAATTCACAAAGTTCCTCTTCTTTAGTTTTGGTGCAGCTTAATCTGTTTGAGAATTGTCTTTCCTTGGACTGTGCTCTGTGCCAACACCCACACTGGACTCCTCTGTTTCCATGCAACAAACAAATAGCCTTTTTTAAAATCTTTAGCACATGGTTCTTGTTAATTTCCACCTATTACTCTTTATTTCCTATGCACCCAGCTCCTACCTTCTCTCACGCCACTACAAGTTCTTTTCTCCTTCTATTTCTTACGCTTCTTTCATCACGGGTAATAGGCATTCCAATTCTTTGGGAGATATCATAATTCTTCATATAGTGCTTCTAAAATTGTATATATGTTGGGCCACCATAGTCCAAATAACAATATCTTTTAATTGTATATATGTTGGGCCACCATAGTTCAAATAACAATATCTTTTGGGTTGTAGCATCTTCACAATTATGCCCTCTCATAATACCTTCATGTGCCTACCCCAAAATTTGTTCTCATTCATGTTCATATACTTCTCCTTGTAGTACTTCATCTTACCCTTTCTCATATAGAGCTCCTTCAATCATAGTAGACATGTAAGGGATTTCTGTGGTAATAGTTTTCTATCATGTTTAGTCATGTCCATTGGATATGTGTTTATAGAAATTAACTCAGCTACATCAGTGAGTTCTTTAGGTACTATAGTTATCTAGAATGATTGAGTTTTGGTTAGATCTCATATGTCATCTTCTTTTACAATTCTCCTCCTTTATCAATTCTAGATAGGTAATCTAGATCCTAATTGTTTCCTCCAAACGCATGACCATTATACATGAATGTAACTTAGTACCGTATGCATCTAACAATCAACCTTTATAATTTTCAGCATGCTTCTAACAGGAAGCCTATTTACATTTGACAAAGATGATATCTGAAATTTCTTTTATTGGTAATAGGCACGCCTCAGGCAACGGCAATTTATTTGGCTTGATTTGAAAGAATTCTTCTTGTAGGAATAACATCGAAGATTCGGTATTTTGCCATTTTTTTATGTTTTCTATGCAGTACCATTGTGTTCAGTCATTCTCAGATAGTTCGAACTGTCACTGTCAAACTGAGCTATGCCAGCCAACTGGAGGTCATGCACGATTGACTTAAGGATTTCAGGAAGAAGGGCAATTGAGATTTTATTCTCTTGCTGTTTTATGTTCAATTCTGATACTCTGGAGAAACATTTGGCACTGCAGTGGCCCACACTTTAAGCCTTTTAAATTTCTATACATATTATTCTCAAGTTATGTTAGGGGCTCTTATAAAAGAGTGTTTCAAGTGGGATTTTGATAATGGTGTGCCTGGTGTGTTCTGTATGTTAACATTTCATTATTCAAACATATTTTTAATTGGTAACGAATCTTGTAGGTCTAAGAAATGTCATGGTATTTTGAATTTACCATTAATAAATGTAAATGCATGGAAATTGTGATTTTAATAGTGTTGTCTTTGTAAGAGAATTATTCCAGAATATCCATTGAATCACTTAGAGATAATTAGAAGCAGATTGCTTAGTTACTGAAATCAAAGGCCTATGCATCACTTCCGTGTTAGAAAATGATAATGCAAGGAATATGATCGACCTTATTTTGTTGTAATTTTTTTTTGTTCTTCTCACATATTTATGCAAACTTTCCTGTTTCTTAAGTCTTTGTATTCATGATGTCATGTTGTACTCTATGATAGAGTATCACTGATCCTCATAATGCCTCTTTGGATAATTCTGTGGCAGTCCTAGCTTCTGATGTAGTGAAATCATTGTACTTAATTGTTGTCCTCATTAATTTTCAAAGTGAAATCATTGTACTTAATTGTTGTCCTCATGACTGTAACTTATATACTTGGTGCCTTTTTTGCTCCATGATCACTGATCACCTATCAAAATCTAAATGCCCCTCCACTTGAAATATATGACACCACTATCCTTGACCCTGCAACTTCTAAGGCTCTGTGTTCTTTCTTACTACTGTCCTCTTCACGTGTCTTCCTTCTCTTGAATTCACACTGCTAATATAAATTCAATTCTATCCACTGCGCAATGCCCAACCAAACAAACAATTTCTCCTACTCCCTTACATAAGGCAGGGACTCCAGCTGTGCGCAACCCTTGTTTAGAATTTATTTCAGTTGTTTAAAATGCAACTTGAGTAGACTGGATCTAATCGAATAGTCTAATCCATACACCCATTTTATTTATTACATAAAGCAGCTGTAAGGATCAATTGGACATTCATTTTTATCAAAGAAATAAATCACAAGGCCGGGCAGAGTGGTCTGTTTTTGAAATACCAAACCACAAATTACCAAACATAGAAAGAATTGGAATTTAATATGACACATTTCTATCTAAGCTTTATTTTTTCTTGTCTTAAACCAATATAATGCATGAAAGGAATTTAATTACTTGCTCCTCACATTCAGAAAAATAATATTACTATATCCAAATGCATGAAGAGATATAAATATAATTTTAAATACTTGCTTCTCACATCCAACAAATATTATTGGGACTTCATTATCTTCTTTTCTTTATAGTTAACCTATGATCGCTATACCCTTTATAATCATGAATTTCTAAGTTTACTTTCATATTTGTTAATAGTGTTGAGTTTGTGAAAACCACGATGTAGTCTCTATTCATGAATTTTCCACAGTTACCAATTTGAAAATATAAATCTATTCTCCGTCAATAGTGAGATCTATTAACTATGTCCATGTCTCAATATTATGTAAAGAAGAGTTTTTACAATCTGAATCAAACTAGATACCAACCCTCTTTTACTATCAAAATTCCTAACATTTGGGTATTGTGACATGTACTACTATGCCCTTCTATTAGCGTAGAAATTTTCATAGTATCTCGCGAGACTGTCAAAATATTCTCGCAAAAAACTTGATATAGTCAAGTATTAGCATCAAAAATAAGGAAACTTAAAACCCTAAACCTAAGTATCTCTTACTTATACTATACAGCCAATATTACCCATATGTTTAGGTTACTAACTATACTAGAGAATGGATATGTATCTCTTTTACTCTTGCAGACTTTGATCCATGTATCTCCAATCTGTGTGGGATGGAGATGATGGAGTTGTTTCCCCTTCTCTAGCTTTTGACCTAGATTACCCACCCTCATTTTCTGCCAGGTCCTACTGAGAAGTTTGGGTACTCTTTCCTGATTTTTCTTTATTCTTCCCACCCCTAATTAATATTGGATGAATAATTTGAATCTTTTCCATCTCCAAATTAGTGATTGTCTTTGGGGCTTCAAATCCTTCTTTGATCAAGTAATTCACCCGCTAGTTATTTTTAGGGGCTGCTTTCAAGTGAAGCCGTATCTGTAAAAAATATATGTTCCTGATAATGTCTACCATGATCGTCAAAATCCATAGGATCCTTGATGATCAAGATAGAATGTTTAACCAGCTCCTCCCTACTATCGAGTTCCTCTATGGGTTTGTCATGTTGAGATAATCTTCTAGGTGTTGGTGTTTATTTCCAACAATCTGCATATTCTACTCTTTGTTAGTAAAGTTTAGTTTGTTCCATAATTTCAGGATCGGGACTGTGTTCCTCTTCATGAAAATCTCCAGTTAGGACATGCAAATCTACAGTTAGGACCGATCCTTTTATTTCCCCTTCACTGTACTTTTTTGCTTCATACGGTGTTTTATATTTTGTATTTTGGTATTCTTCTAAATTGATTTAATAGAATCTGTGATTTCAATCTAATAGAAAAGCTCTCTCTATTGCTCTGAAGTGTTTGAGAATCTCAAGATTTTCAAAGCTCATGCAGAAAAGAAATCTAAGCAAATGATACAGATCCTCCGCACAGATAAGGGAGGGGGAATATGTTAACAATGATGTCCAAAATCTTTGTGATGAGGCAGGAATACAGTTGCAGAACATAGTTCCTTACACTCCACAGTAGAATGGGGTAGCTGAGAGGAAGAACCGATTTTTGAAAGAAATGGCAAGTTGCATGTTGTATGCTAGGTCCCTTCCTTCAAAATTGTGGGCCGAAACAATCAACTGTGCTTCATACATACAAAACAGATCTCCTCACAAATCTGTCACAGAAAAAACTCCTTTTGAAGCATGGACTAACATGCAACCAGAAGTTACACATTTTTTGTATTTTTTGATCACATGCATGGGCTCGCATTCCTATAGACAAGAGGAAGGCTTTGGAGCCTCAAAGAAAATAATGCATCTTTGTTGGATATCCAAATGGTACAAAGGGATACAGATTAATTGATATTTCCACAGAAATGCTCTTCATTGAGAGGAGTGTCTATTTTGATGAAAGTCCCATGCATGCATCTACGTAGCAACTCAAAGATGATACATGAAATGATTCTGATCTGAATTTAGATTCATCTGAATCTGAATCAAATGAGCACATGCATCCCAATGGAAAACAAAGAATAAGGAGCTTGGCTGATATACATGCTTCCCCTAATTCATTTTCAGTTGATCCAATCAAGCCAATGCATACTTATACGATTCAAGAATCTGATCCTCAAACTTATGCAGCAGCCATAGGAAATCCTCATTGGGAAGAAGCCAAGAAGCCATGGATGAGGAGTACAATTCTCTCATTACACATCAAACTCGGAACTTGGTTTCACTTCCATCCAATCACAAGCTTGTAAGGTGTAAGTGGATCTACAAAACAAAGAGATCAGCAGATGGTCAAGTAAATAGATATAAAGCAAGGTAGGTATGCAAATGTTTTTAGCAAGTTCAAGGAATTGATTATGACGAGACTTTTTCTCCTGTGGAAAAAATGGACCCATTTGATTGGCTCTTGCCATTGCAAGAGCAAGGAGGTGGGACATTCATCACATGGATGTAAAGAATGCATTTTTTCACGCTGATCTTGAGGAGGAGATCTACATGGAGCAGCCACATGGGTATGATAATCTGATCCAAAATGTTTATATGTTGAGAACATCTGACTCTTTGTTTCTCATAGTAGTCTATGTAGATTATCTACTAATAACAGGTGACTCAGCCACATCTATTGTTGCAACCAAAGCAGCTTTGCATGATCGATTTGCCATGACAGACATGGGTCTCCTCAACTTTTTTCTTGGTCTTGAAATCAGCCAGATTGAATCAGGTGTCCAAGTTTCTCAACCCAAGTATGCAAGCGATCTCTTGGCTCACTTTCAAATGACTGATTGTAAGCCAGCCACCACACCCTTCCTCTCTGCGGTCAAGCTTGAGGATGGTGAGGATACACCATTGGTTGATTGCACACTCTACCGTCAGCTTGTGGGGAGTCTTCTTTATCTCACTTACTCTCGTCCAGAACTATCATATGAAGTGGGTGTTGTTTCTAGATACATGCAGGAGCCTCATGAGTTACATTGGAAAGTTGCCAAGCGTATACTTCGCTATGTTCAAGGAACCATCAGCTCTAGTATTCATTACTCAGCTAGATGTCCATTGGATCTCATTGGCTATACTAATTCTGATTGGGTTGGTGATAGCATTGATCACAAATTCACTTCAGGGTATGTACTCAGTTTGGGATCTGGTCCAATTTGTTGGTCAAGTAAGAAGCAATATTCCATTGCTTTATCCTCTACAGAGGCTGAATATAGAGGTGCAGTCAATATTACTGTTATACACTGAATTTGCGCCTCTGATCTCAAGCTCTCTTGGTCTTGATAATCCAGTATAACATGGGAATCATCTCAAGGTTGTGGGACCTTATGCTAACCGAGATGAGACCTCCAGGTTCTAGGCTGGTTCCTCTTGGATAATCACCTTAATTTGCTTCTTAAACAGGAAAGTAAATCTTTTGAGGGAAAGGGATAGAAGGATTGCATGAAAGGGAAAAAACTGAAAGCAAACTACCTACTAGGTGATGCACCGAAATTAGGGCTTGGATCTCAGTATAGAGGAATGAAATCAATGGAAGAACCAGGTCAAACAAGTCACAACTCACTAGATAGGCTTGCATATGTATTTCATAGGAAGGCCTGAACATAAGACTCGACCTATGACCTGCAAACAAACATCCTTCTCTGCAACCAGGTGTAGGAATGAGACAAGACTGCTAGGGGCTGAAGTATACCCACAAAACATCTAA
>MU226331.1:328772-341641 GCA_018584345.1 Thuja plicata | reverse complement strand
GCAACTTAATAACTTGAAACAAATTTCACTGCGATCAAGCGACCAAAGACTTGGGACCCACCCTCCACCAAGGCTTATGACATATCTGGCGATCATGCGACCAAAGACCTGTAGCCAAGTCGGAAGATATCTGGGGAATATTCCAAAAGATCACTAGACTACGCGACAAGGCAAAAAGCAAAGTCGGGAGATAAAACAGGAATATTCTATGAGGCAAAGCGATCAAGCGACTGAAAATAAGCACATGTTCTAAGTGACTTAAAAAGTAACGATGAAATATAAGAGCCATGGCCTAGGGTTTATTACCTCGCTTAAACATGAAGACCTAGGGTTTTAAGGGTTTTGGGTTTTAGCAGAGAAGTGAAACCCCTGGAAAACAAGACAGATGAAAACAGACAGGACAAACCAGGTCAATTGCACAGAGAGGGAAAAATGGGCAACAATTACCATTCAGGATATTTGGTTGCAGAACTTCCTCACTGAGCTAGGTATCCATTTTCATAGTCCAACTCTCATTTGGTGTGACAATCAAAGTACACTGGCAGTTTGTAGAGATCCATTACAATGACAACGAATAAAACACATCGAGATCCACATGAACTACATTGGAGATTTGATCCATGATGGCATCATACATTTGCAGTATTGTTCCACGTCTCACCAGATTGTTGACATCTTCACGAAGACATTCACTGAGAAGAAGTTTCAATTTCTCCGAGATTTTCTTGGGGTTAAAGACACTCTAATCCAGAAGTTTTCTTTCTTTGTTAGCATCTTTTTTGGGGGGGTTTGTTCCCACTGGGTTTTTTCCCTCTTTTCTCATTTTCCTTACTTTCCCTCTTTCCTCATTTTCCTTAGTTATAATTAAGGGGGGTGTTGGTGTTTATTTCCAACTATCCGCATGTTCAACTCTTTGTTAGTAAAGTTTAGTTTGTTCCGTAATTTCAGGATCGGGACTGTGTTCCTCTTTATGCAAATCTCCAGTTAGGACATGCAAATCTCTAGTTAGGACTGATCCTTTTATTTCCCCTTCATCGTAATTTTTTGTTTCATACGGTGTTTTATATTTTCTATTTTGCTATTCTTATGAATTGATTTAATAGAATATGTGATTTCACTTCAATAGCAAAACTCTCTGTATTGCTCTGTTTTTTGGTATTCTTATGAATTGATTTAATAGAATATGTGATTTCACTCCAATAGCAAAACTCTCTGTATTGCTCTGTTTTCTCGGTTATTTCTGATTTCTTTCCTTCCAGCAAGAGATCCGAAATTCTTACACTAGGTAGGGGATAATGCATTTCACATTTACATTGTGGATGGCCTCACTTAGGTTACCCAACATTTTTTTCTTGAATACCCCGCTTGCAAAGTTGTTCTACTTCTACTTTAGGCCTACTATCAGCATAATTGAAACAAAAGTTGTGGGAATATCACAATTAACCTGGTAGTCATGATATTATTTGACAAATGCATCTCCCACATCTACCCTCGCGACCCTGCTAGCCAAGTCATCCATCTCATTGAGAAACTGACCCCATCTTTCTTGTTTAATTTCTCTATAAGATATCATTAATCTATTATCGTCTGCATATTTCAAGCGCAATTCAGATTCCATGGCTTCTATCCTATCAAACTCCAATCCTCAGAATAAATGCTTACTGTAAAAACTTGATTGTTAAATGTGTTTATGATGTAGAGTCTTTAAAGAGAAGATGAGTCAAGGTAATAATGGAAAGACAGATTCCTTATGCTTGACATGTGAGAGATGATGGGTAGGTTCTCACAAAAATACATTGAGTGATTATTTTCCATCTTTCCCAATATTAGTTTTTAGATCTTAGAGCACTTCTTTTGGTGCTAGTGCCCTTTCTATCGCTTGCCACCTAGACTTAGTTAGGCGATGAAATTTAGCCATTTTGTCCATAATCTATCTGGATTCTAAAATTATTGTGAAGATCTTCTATTATAGATTAATTAATAATCAAAAATCATGATTTGAAAATAAAGAAGCCAAATGCAGGAAATATCATAAATAAAGCCATATCCCATATTATATCTAACCATAATTATATTCTATTAATTCTAAAAATATCAAATAACTTAATCATTTACTTATGTTGTCACAGGTACTTCGATAAGACCAAACTATCATTGTATGAGTTCTATTTGCTTAAAATAAAAAATGACCTAAGTCACTAAGCATGTGATTCTTAGATTAGCCCCTAATTTATCAAAATAGGGTTACAATACAAAATTTAACAAGCTCCAAAGTCTATATTCAAAGAGAGATTTTAAGTGTTACTAGAAAACTAAGATCCTACCTAGATACTTAGCTCATGCCCTACTGCAGATTTGTTTTCCCTTCCTTGTTTTTCTTTGTCTTTCTCCATCATTTCTCAGGTAATTGTGCAGCCAATATCCTCCTAGATTCCTCCTTATCCTCATTATCTTTAATAGAAAATCAATGTTTTTGTATATGATTGGAATTCTTGGCTGGACTAGGTCCTTGTTCTCAATTTCCAGAATTGTCTTCTGATGGACTGTCTTTCTCCTTATATACAACATATTATAGTATCTATTTTTGGGTATTTTGAGCTCTTCAATTATATTGACTAGAACCCTATCTAATTCTACCACATGATTTCTTCTATGAAAAGCTCCCTGCATAGAGCCGCTATTGCATCTCTTTCTTTCTCTAATTGAAGTGTTGAGGCAATAAATATTATGGGGATATTTTTATTAACCTAATATCTATCTTTAGAGAGGATGAAATCATCGCCTATGAGTTGCTTGATAGACCTAATCACTAGACTATGCGTATAATTCAGGATCAATCTTAGTCTCTCCACTTTTACCTCCCCGCAGAAGGCCATTTGTCAATTTTTTGGAGCCAAACTTATTGGTGTATGCATTGTATCATTGGTTCTTCCACTAGCCTCTGTTATCTTCCACCATACAACTCTTCTCCACGGTAGTTTTATAAGAATTAAGAATTTAGGCTATTATTGAAGCTTAATCTAGAGACTTCACAACCCTAACAATTAATTGTTAGGGTTGTGATAAATTTTCTTTATTTTTTATTAAAGGTAAAATAGTTTTACAAGGACCAAAACCCCAAGTCACCAAAATAACATCACAAAAAAAAAGAGACAGTCAATAACCAGTTGTAAAACAGATGCAAAACAAACACAAACCAAAAGAAACAAAAATAGGGGAACGACGCCCCACAACACCTATAGAGACTTAACTAACTTTGCATTTTATGAATCAAATCCTCATTAATACTCCTGACCATGTTGATAATGATATCTACAAGAGTGATGCCCCTATCCTTACTTTCAAGTCTAGTCGCTAGCCCCAGAATAGTTCATTTGTCCATCTTTTGAGAATCTGTAACTGCATCCCGAACAGATCCAGAATCCTTTCGGTAACCAGTTCTTTCTAACTTAATGCTAATTGAAGGTGATTCAGGAGATCTTTTAGTCAATTCTTGCAGACCCTCTGCATGTTCATTAAGTTTCATCACACCTTCTATAGAATTATCCATGGCTATTTTACTTACAATAACTACTGCCCTTATTTTATCCTGGAGATTGTTTAAGGTGCCCTCAAGTCTACTTATGCATTTCTCATGAACGACCTTAAGATCACTGATACCTTGAGAAAGGGTTTGAGTTCTTTCCATAATACTATCCAGCTTCAGGCTAGCAGGGGAGGTTTTATCCTTTAAACCATTGATTTCTTCCAATATCCATGAAAAAATAGCATTTTGGTAGATCCATCAGATTCTTAATATACCTACCAATGTTCAGGATTTCAAGAACAGAGGACCCGTTCTCAATAGGTGTCTTTCCCCATCTTAAGGAATCTCAACATGGATACCCATGTCCTCATCGTTCTTCATGTCTTATGAGGGACGAATAGGGGAGACAGAGGCAAAATCAAGGGACTGTTTGGGCTTTTACGAGCGGAGAGGATCTACAATTATCCTCAATAGAAAGGGACACAAATGTGTCTCTTATCCTTAGATTTTTTGGAGGCAAAAACCCTAACCTTGCCTTTTTCTTTTTTTAGGGGAACTGGGGTCCATGGAATCTAGAATAATTTCATCAGAGGCCACATAGTCTGACCCCTCATCATCCAAAATAACCACCCTTTTATAGGTCGAGCTAGTGGTTGTGGACTTTTTACTTGCATTTAAATGGAAAATCTTGTCACCATCCAAGTAAAATTCCTCTTGGTCTGAAGAAACTTTCTCACCATAATTTACCCTAATGTTCTTTTGAAACTTGATACTAGTTTTAGGTAGGGGATTCCTCTCAATGTGCATTTTTCTAGCATATTCAATACTAAGAAGGATAAGCACTTCATGCAAAACAAAGGAGGAATGGTTTTTTGCATGGGCCCGAAGGCTATGATTCATGGAAGCTAGAAGATAGTGAGGAAACAAAATGCATTTGTTGTAGCAGAAGTGATTAAGAATCACAAAATGATAACTGAAAATACTGTGAAATTTTCCATAGAGGGTTAGGTATCACATGATTACCTCTGCAACATCCACCCATGGGTTCTTGAGGGAAGCCATGTCATAACCCCCATCAGGATTTTTGAATTTCTTTCGTCGAGAAATAAGAAGACATCCAGAGCTTCATTCACACTCTTCTTGTCACAGTAGAACTTCCTTCCTTCTATCAAAGTATCAAAGACCTTCACAATTAAATCCTCATTGATATCCAATTCCATCCTATAAATTTTCAGAATCCCTTCATTGGGTCCTTCAACGAAGGCTTCCATCACTTGCATATCCTTCCCATAGTTTTTTTTCCATATAGGCATTTAGACACTAATCGATAGCTCCAACCAAACCACCTCTGTCTTCTGCCACTTATCGTAAACCACTAGTTCTAGCTTGTTTCAATATCTCCCTATTTCATCTGCAACAAACTGAACTCGACCACTCTGAGAAACAAGGGATAAACAATGAATTACAACTACCACATACATAGGCCAATTCAACATTAAAGAGGCCCTAGTCTGGATACCAATTCGCATGCACATTTCCATCAATAATAAGATGAGGAAGAGGTATACATATCTTGGCATCATTACAAATTATCATCTAAATCTCTATCAGGATATAGGCATTACTATCCCAAAACACCGTGTGATTAGACACAACTCCCAAGTTGGCCAACCAGTCCGCTACAAAATTTCCTTTCTAGTAAATGTGGTTGATTTTGTAATCATCAGACCTGTTTAACATTGTCTTACAATCTTCTATAATTGTTCTTATCGACCATGCACTGGGGGTATTACCCTTTAAAGAGTTATTTATGTTTAGGGCCTGTTTGGCAGCTGGAATACCATATCATGGATATGGTCAATTCAGGAAGATGCTGCATATTCAAGAAGATGCTTATCCTCAAAATGAAATCAGGGATATGGTCTGACCTGTTTGGTTCACCCGAAAGATGAATGAGAAGATGCATTAAGGAATTTTAATTCTTTATTTTTTAATTTCTTTGAATATGGTGTGTATATATGTTTATATATACACACATACATGTGCGTGTATATACACATGTGTATATGTGTATATACACACATGTATACATGCATACACATGTGTTTTTATGCACACATACATGTGTGTATACACACATGTGTGTATATACACATACAAGTGTGTATCCATGTATACACATACACACACGTGTATATATATGCACATATACACACATGTGTGTATACACATATACACACATTTATGTATATATACATACATATACACACATGTGTATATATACACGCATACATGTGTGTATATATACACACATGTGTATATATACACACATACATGTGTGTGTATATACACACCATACATATACACATACAAGTGTGTATCCATGTATACACATATACACACATGTGTATATATATACACACATACATTTGTGTATATATACACATATATACACACACCATACATGTGTATATATATCGACATATACACACATGTGTGTATATACACACACACATACATGTGTGTATATATACACACATACATGTATGTATATATACACATGTGTGTATATATACACATGTATATATATACATCCTTATAGCAATATAATATACATCTTTGTAGTCACGGATCCCACGAAATATTAGATTTGCTTTTGTAAAAATTGGAATTGGAATTCAAAATTCTAATTCCACCTATTTAGGTGGAAGATGATATTCCCATTTTGGGGGCAAAATGAGAATTTCGGAATTCCAATTCCATTTTTTTTCAAGGACCCAAACATGGAATTTGGCATTATCCAGAATTAGATAATGCCAATTCCGGTCCAATTCCTGCTACCAAACGGGCCCTTAGGGAATCACTTTATATCCAAAATGTCTCTATCCCTCAATCCTTATCCATTTTTATACAAGGTAGGAAATATATGCTTTGGTATAGTGGTTTTTCTGTGTACCCAGATTGGGGGCCACTACCCACACAACCCTGCCATTTATAATAACTAATATAAATTATCTCTGAATAATAAACTTATTTATAATTTTTTTAAATAGACATTAACGATTTTAAAAACCCATCTATAGTTGACATTTAAACTTTAATAATCTAAATATATTTAAAAATAAGTTAAATGATTTTAATAAAATATTAGTCAAACTAATTTATCAATACCCATTAAGATGTTTATTGTAATTTGATGTTTAGTTCTCTCTAATACAATTTTGAGTATCACGACAATTGAACATACTTTATTGGAGATAATGTAGACCAAAGTTTTAAAACTAGGAATGAAACACTCGTGAGATAACAACAGATTTAATTAGTCTTGGGTGAGTCATTTGAGTTGGAATGTATATTCGTTGGAGCTCCATTTCAATTCTAACCCTCACAATTCCATCATTCCTTGGGCCTTCCCCTACTAAATAAAATGATTCCCATATCTTATCTTCATTGAATTCTTGCGTGCATTTCTAGGAGTTCTTTGGTAGCATATCAGGTACCATACACACATGCAACAACTACATTTCTCGGTGACCTTTATGTCTATGAAATCACATCTTCAACTATGTCAGCCTCTAACTGTTCCTCCAAATCCTTCATCTTGTCTATTTCTTAAATGACCTTTATTACTTTGCATAGTTTATAGAGGTTATAATTGGGTGATAATCTCATTCAATCCTTTCTATTGTTGTAATATTTAGTAGTTTCTCTCACTTGCATTGTTTTATGCTTTAATTTTTTTAGTTTTAATATTAATTTTTAAAGATTCATCTTTTGCTTTAAAACTAATAATGCAATATTAGCATGATAAAATTAGATTTATCCAAGACCTCTATATATTGAGGTAGTGGTAACTGATTGAACATCAATTACTTTGCTCCTTGATCATTTGATCAAAAAGCTCTAGTAATCTCTTGAATCAATAGAATAATTTCTCTGTTTTACAATTTTGTATTCCTTTCATTTGGTATCAGAGCAAGCTTAATAATTTTTTTAGATTCAAGAATTAATAGAAGTAAAAGATTGTGGGAGGTTGAAGAACTAGTCATAGCACTGAAGAAAATATCCCTAGTTTGCAGAAGTGAACCTGCACATGTTGAATGGGAAAAGTATTTTTAAATCCAACCTATTGTCAATGGAGATGCTACCTTAAAAAAGGTGAAGCTAAACCTTGAGAGAGGAAATTGAATATTTCAAAAGGAATAGGTTAAATAGTTTTTTAGAGCCATTGTGAAAAAAGTACAATAAAGATTGTGTGAGTAATATAGTGAAATTACCACTGCGAATAAACAATAAGAAGGATTTGGCATAATTTGTATTTCTTTCAGCTGTGAGTATCATGGTTGGCTCTTCCCTCTATTTCCCTCACTACATTATTTATTTCCATCAATTACATCGGGCATCTACATAAGTTCTTTGCCTTTTCAATAATTATTTTCTAGGCATATTCTTCCAAGCAAATAGGAAGGCTTCCATAAAGCTATCAGAGTCTAGAGAATTCTTTGTCAATAGCATCATTTTCATAACTGTCATCTGGGAGGAGAGAATTGCTTTTGTTTAGAAAGGAGAGAAAATCCCAAGCGTTATTACAAGAATTAAAAGCGTTGGTCACTCGATCTGATTTCACTCTCTTATAAAGTCTAATCGATAAAAGAGTCAAGGACGCTAGCATCATTTTTCAATGCAGATTTTCAAAATTGGGGAAATACTTGACAACATCAGGAAACACCATGTTTTGGAGCTTATCTAGGGGCTAGAAACCTTGATCCACCAATTCCATAAAAATAGGGTGAGGAGACTATTGCTCATGCTTCCATCATCACGACCTTCTCTAAAAATACGGGTTATTATGTTAATCGCCCTCTTATTGGCTTTCCATAGATCTGAGACATCTTCACCAAGGATGCATATGTGTTCTAATATTGTAGCATAGGATTCATAATGATACCTTGGGGATGCAGGTTGAATCCTCCACCATAGAAAACAGACATGCCTATGATACTGGACCTTCCTATAAAAATTTGGAAAAGGAAAAAAAAAGAATGAAAAAAATAGAACTAAAATAAAGATGAGAAACAGAGAACACAACACAAGATTTTATAGCGGCTCGCTAATTTGGCTACATTCACTTTTAGCAGGGAAAAATCTTTTTTTAATCTTAGTTTTTTATAATACATTCTCCAGCAACAATTGATTCAAATAAATAAGCACAAGAGTCTTATCCAAAATATGAATGGTAAAAGGACTCTTGGAGGGAAAGACAAAAAATCATTGGACTTCACTTATCCAATAATCTTCCACTTGAAGTTTAATGTCTACTACACCAAATAATTTCCCCTTATTTGCTCCTAATGTCACATCTTGAAAATGTCGAGAGAAGCTTGGCAAAACTCAAACTTCTCCCACGGAATAATCTTAGTTAGTGTATCAGCTAGATTTGCATTGGTTTCAATTTTCTCTACTTGTAATTTGTCCTCCTCAAGCACACTTCAATATGTTTGGTATTACTATCACAAAATAGAGTAGAACCATGTTGGCTACAACCCAACTCACTAAATAACCATTGCAGCCATATCATCTTTTTTTCTCCTTTAGTGAGGGAAATGTATTCAGATTTTGTTATACAAAGTGCAACCACTTGTTGCAATCTTGAAACCCAACTGATCTTTGCTCTGACAAACATAAATACATAACCAGTAGTTGACCTTTGCTTGTCTAAATCATTGGACATATCATAATCAATAAAAATTTCAATGAGGCATCCTTGCCACCAAAACACAAAACAAAATTAGAAGTACATATTTGAGATACCTCAAAATCCATTTAATTGCACTCCAATGTGGTTTTCCCAGGTTAATCATAAATCTTCTTACCACTCCCACTGTATGGGCAATATCCAAGCGAGTGCATACCATAGCATACATGAGACTTCCTACAACTAAATAATGTAGATTGCCCTTCATTTCTACTTGTTCCTCTTGTGTCGTGGGACATATGGCTGAAGGTAAATGGAAATGATTAGCTAATGGAGTGTTGGTCTCTTTGGCATATGCTATGCCAAACTTGTGACAACTTGATTTATTTATTCCGTCTATCCCAGATGATGGTCATGCCAAGTATCCATCTTACTGCCCCTAAATCCTTCATTATAAATCATTCTGCTAAATATTATTTCAATTCATAAATAAGCTTCATACTAGTGTCAGTTATTATCATGACATCAACATAGAGAAAGAGAAGAACAAATACACCATTAGATAACCTTTTTTAGTAAACACATGAATCAGATTCATAGCGTACAAACTGATGCTCAATAATAAAGCTATCAAACAAGTACCACTGCCTCAAGGCTTTCTTGAACCCATATAAAATTATCTTTAATCTACAATTTAGATGCTTATGTCCATGTTTCACAAAACCTTCAGGCTGCATCATGTATAATTCTTCATTTATATCACCACGAAGAAATGTCATTTTGACATCAAGCTATTCAAATTCAAGGTTATGAGCCACAACCGATCCTAAAATGGCACAAATGGTAGTCATTTTGACTACTAGTGAGAAGATTTCATTGAAATCAATTCCCTTTTGTTGATCAAAGCCTTTCACAACTAGTCTGACTTTGTATCTCCTCTTACCTCTGTCTTCTTATTTCAAATAAAAAATTCATCTATTTTTCAAAGCTCTACGATTTCGCAGTAGTGGAACCGAATCCCTAGTTGGTTTTCCAATAAAGAATCAATTTCCTCTTGCATTGCATCCTTCCATTTATGACGATTAGCTGCTTTGCAAGAAGCTCTAAAATTAACTGGCTCTATTTGATTAGAAAGCAACAATTCTGGCTCTGCCTCTTCAGAATACAACAATTCATAATCTAAAAGTTTAGAAGGCATTTTTTTTTTAGTAGACCTCCTCAAAGTTGGATTGTGACTTGAATTAATAGTGTCACTATTACCAATAGTATTTCTTTCAATACCTCTCTATCCATGCACTCTTCTCCCTTTGAATCCTCTTGATTATATCTTTACATTTGAATTATCACTAGTATCAACAGTACCATGTCTCTCTAAGCTAATCCCATGACCATTATTAGAAGAAGAGAAAGAATGGCTCCAAATTCCTGGGTCTGTGCAGGATCATGGTATGCCAAAAAGTGGCGATATGAAAAAAAAAAAAAAAGAGTTTTTCACTCATCCAAAAACGCACCCAAAAGTTTGTTGACTTTTGAGTAGGCCTAGGTGTCAATACACTTGGCCAAGCCAAAATCCAAAGCTAAGGCATAATCGAATGTCTGATAATATCGTATGTCCGATAATATTGGATGTCCGATAACATCGGATATCCGATATCCATCAATAGAAATATATTGTTGCCCGCGGCTGCGTTCAACATTTTCATTATGAAAACGTTGAAGCAGCCATACCGAGCCAACAAAATCATATATCAGATAGGTATCTGATATCAGATTTCCTCCAGTACACCAGGTAAGTGAAATATAGTTGTTTTGTTATTTTTTTTTGTTTTTGCATTGAAATTTATTGTTTTTTTTTTAAAACTAGGTTTTATATGATATTGTGTATTATTTTGTAAAATTTATTATAAACTAGAGTTGAAATTGATATTGTTTATTCTATATTGTTTTTGAATTAGACATGGATTCAGACCAATCTGAAAACCCTCCCTCTCAGTCCACGAACAATCTAGAACCACATCAGAACAATCCCCCGCCTTCAGAAGACCAACCGTTCTCAAACCCTCAACCAATACAGGATCTCATAGGAGATAATCTAAATCAGCTTAGAGGATACCAGAACACATATGTGAATATCCCCACCTTGCGTCCCATGTTTTCCATGCTGACCTCCATTATTGAGAGCATGGAGAAACTCACAGAACAACACAATGGTGCACTTCTTTGGCGTGAATCCATGCACGCCCAATTTGATGATGGGCTTGACTACGATCAAGTTTTTGATCTAAACATAACAAAACATGACATATGTAACATTTTTGTTGATCCCAAAACCATTTTAAAAGTTGACCCCAAAAAAACCAAGTTGTCAATTAAATGGTGTACAAATGAGGCAATACGTAACAACTTTTGGGATCGCTGGTGGATTGTTTTTGATAGACCACCCCATAGCAATTTGGATGTCCCATTTTATTTCATACAGAAATTGTATGTTGAATTTGTGCTCGGTCACAAAGTCAATTATTGGAGCATGAGACAGAACCAGGGCATGGGCTTAGGCACTCCCTAGGACAGGCCAGGGGCACATCGGATGAAATCCTGCACATATGTCCCCCCTCCCGAGATTTCACCACCTCCCACAGTGTAGCATCCTGACATTATTGTTGAGGCCATCTCACAGACTATTCAAGCCATTCACCATTTGAGTGATCTACTTGTTAGGCAGAGTGCGGCATTGTTTCCTCCTCATTCTGATGCTTCTGGCCCTTCCACATCCTCCACAAGCTCACATGTTTGTGTGCCTCATACTTGCATTATGTACAAGAATATGTGCTTGGGTCCCCTGAATGATAGTGATGTGTATAACTATGTATTTGAGGTGGACGATACTACACAGTACATAATAGGCACTGAAACACCCCATGGAGATGTGCAACAGGGGCATATAAAGCCATGGACTCCTACTGTTACGGTAAGAGTAAACAGTTAACTTGTTACATTGTACATTTAATTTTAAACATTCATATTTTTAATAGAACTTTCTTATAATGATTGCCCACTTATGTTTTTTTATGTGTTTCATTTATGTCCAGTTGATGACAGAGGAGGAGATGACATAGGTGGAGGGGTCCACGCTTTCGGCCATTTTATTTGGCCTTGACACTTCCACAGTACATATGTTTTAATGTACTCATTGGTTCCTTTTATTATAATATTATATTCATGTATTTTCTAATTTTTATGATCATCTTATTACATACTGATGCAGGTTTCACCAGTTGCCACTGGGGGGCAATGTGAGGGGATTTAGGCATCTCATGTTGACAAGGGGAAGGTAATTAAGTATTTTAGATTGATTAAGCATACATGTATACTTGTCACTTGTGCGTACTCGTTTTTAATTATATGTTCTATTTGATAGAGGGTGGTGTCTGATGATGTCGTGAGACTAGTTCACCATGATAGAGCCAAGGCATCTCAATTCGCAGTGATAGCCCCATAGTACGTATATTTCTAAATTTATTTGTGTAGTTTACTATCAAGTATATATTTAATATGATCAAGTCATGATTGTATGAAACTTATTTGTTTGACTTTTGTAGGTCACCCCTAGTTTGAGGGAGGTACCATGCCAAGGGTTTGTATCACTGA
>MU226331.1:303644-314543 GCA_018584345.1 Thuja plicata | reverse complement strand
TGGTGACTTCCTAGGGGGCCTAGTGCATGATAAGGCATACTAGGACCCCTAGGTAGTCACCATAACCCATTTTTAGCCCATTTGAATGCTCAAGTGTGTCCTAAGGGGTCTTAGGACCTTTTGAGACACACTTGAGTATTTAAATGGGTCGAAAGTGGTCATGGGGTCTTCCTAGGGGTCCTAGTGTGTGATAAGGCATACTAGGACCCCTAGGAAGTCACCATGACCATTTTTGACACATTAGAATGCTCAAGTGTGTCCTAAGGGGTCATTTGACACCTTAAGACACACTTGCGTGTTCTAATGTGTCAAAAGGGGTCATGGTGACTTGCTAGGGGTCCTAGTGCGTGACAAGGAGTACTAGGACCCCTAAGAAGTCACCATGACCCATTTTGACCCATTTGAATGTTCAAGTGTGACCTTAGGGTTCTTAGGACCCCTTAGAGCATACTTGAGCATTCAAATGGGTCAAAAGGGGTCATGGGGTCTTCCTAGGGGTCCTAATGCGTGATAAGGCATACTAGGAGCCCCAGAAAGACCCCATGACCCCTTTTGACCCATTTGAATGGTCAAATGTATTCTAAGGGGTCTTACGACCCCTTAAGACACACTTGAGCATTCAAATGTGTTAAAAGGGGTCATGGGGTCTTCTTAGGGGTCCTAATGCATGATAAGGCATACTATGACCCCTAGAAAGACCCCATGACCCCTTCTGACCCATTTGAATGTTCAAATGTGTCCTTACAGGTCAAATGACCCCTTAGGACACACTTGAGTGTTCTAATGTGTCAAAAGGGGTCATGGTGACTTCCTAGGGATCCTAGCATGCCTTATCACACACTATGACCCCTAGAAAGTCACTATGACCCCTTTTGACCCGTTTGAATGCTCAACTGTGTCCTTAGGGGTCTTAGGACCCCTTGGGACACACTTGAGTGTTCTAATGTTTCAAAAGGGGTCATGGGGTCTTCCTAGGGGTCATTGGTTTCCTTTTATTATAATAGTATATAAATGTGTTTTTTAATTTTTATGATCATCTTATTATATATTGATGCAGGTTTCACCAGTTCCCACTGGGGATAATGTGAGGGGGTTCAGGCATCTGGCATTGACAAGGGGAAGGTAATTAATTATTTTATATTATTTATGCATACATGTATAGTTGTCACTTGTGCGTACTCACTTTTAATTATATTTTTTATTTGAAAGAGGGTGGTATTTGATGATGTCGTGAGACCGGTTCACCACGACAGAGTCATGGGCATCTCAATTCACAGTGATAGCCCATGGTACATATATTTATAAATTTATTTGTGTATATTTTACTATCAAGTATATATAATATGATCAAGTCATGAGTGTATGAAGTATCTATTTGACTTTTGTAGGTCACTCCTAGTTTGAGGGAGGTACCACGCCAAGGGTTTGTATCACTAATGACCCAATTGACATTTCTTGAAGAAAGTTCAACACAGGTAAGTTTTAATGTTAAATCAGTTATTTTTGAAACATATATTTTCTACCAAGGATTTAACATTAAATAGTATAAGTCATAGATCAATCTCATGTTTGCAAACATATACAGGCCGAAGTCAACATTGGTGGCATTGTCCCTTTGCTACCAAGGACATATATTAGGTCTTCTGACCCCATGAGGAGACAGAGAGGTGAGGTACATGAGAGTTCAATTTTTTTAAAAAATATTTATTATTGTTGACTATGATTTTAAAATTTTATTTATTATTTGTAGAAACCAATAAAATTAAGTAACCTAACTTGGGGTTTCACTTTTGTGTTTGAATGCAGGATCCATCAGAGCCAAAGAGTAGTTCGAAGAGACTTCACTTTGATCATCCACCACTAGTATAGGATGTCCAAGAAACATTTGTAGTTGAACTTCTTATTTTGAGATGCCATATGACACATTTTGAGATGGCGTATGCCACATTGTATCTAGCTATGTTGATTTTGTAAAAAATTGAGATGGCATGTACCACATTTTGTACAAAACTATTTCATATATAAATATCTACATGTTCATTTCTAATTATTTTATCTTTGTCATGTGTTCTATGCATGTATCATTTCCATATTATATCTTTGGCACGTGTTGTATGTATGTATTATTTCCATATTATGTCTTTGTCATGCATTGTATATATGTATATGCTCATTTTTATATTATATCTTTTCTATGCATTGTATGTATGTATTATTTTCACACGACATCTTTTTCATGTGTTGTATGTATGTTCATTTCCATCTTATATCTTCGTCGTGCGTTGTCATGTGTAATAGACCTAATCTTTTCCAAAGCAACTACCTTGAAAATATTTTGTCGAACCAAAGTAATAGGCACAATATACAATTAAAATTATGGTGTTATGTGTTATGTTGTTTGGATGTTTGAATTATTTTACTTATATTGCATCATTACACTTACATGTTTATTTGCATGGAATTTATTTAAAAGCGTTATTTGATTATTGGTTAAATTGGTTTGTTACTTGTTTACACTGACTCACCCCCTCCCATGCCTCTATATACTAATAATTTTTATCAGATCCTAGTTCCATTGAAGAAGCCTAGCAACTTGGGAGAGGTCCTTAAGGAATACATGGAGTTTTATAGAAGGAAACTCGTAGAGGCTGAAGATATGATTGAGAAACTCAAGGAGTAGTTGAATATTTCTAGGGCTAAGAGACAATATATTGTTGAACAATTGAATGAGAGTTAGTTCATTTGTCACAATGCATTCTATGAGCTAAGATGAGCCCTTGTGAGTGATTATAAGGTGATTAAGTAATTGACGATTTGAAGTTGTGATTTCGTGCTAGAATTTCAAGAAGTGTTAGAAGAACCCATATCGACCAACGAAGAGGTATTTATTTGTTACAAAGGTTGTTTTCCTATCTTTTGTAAATAAAATCATCACGGCCCAAAAATCACTACCCAATTTGACTTAGTGCACCTTGGGAACACTTTGGTCCGACATACACCAGAATATTTTTTATGTTACGTGAGCGAGGAATGTCTCCTTGAGCATTTACATGGCCAGTTGGAGCTGATGGAGCTGAATGTTTGGTCTCACGATGAATGTTTTGAAAGATGCACCATTGAGAAACTTTCAACTAAGCAACAATGCAAATTTTTGCACCAACCGAGATTCGGTCACCAAATAGAATTTGACTAGAATCTCCCAGAACTGAGCTACTTTCTTATAGGCCTTCCTAAGATGGTTCTTGTGCACTTCACGGATCTCTGATACCTCTCATGAGGTTTGAGATATGGATATCCAAAAAATGCTGCCCAATTTGGCTTAATGCACCTTGGGAACACTTCAGTCCGACATTCGTTGGAACGTTCTTGATGCTACACAAGAAAAAAAAGGTCTCCCCTAGTATTCACCTTCCCAATTGGAGCTGATGGAGCTGACTGTTTGGTCCCACCATGAACAATTTGAAAGATTCACCATTGAGCAACAATGTAACTTTTTGCACCAACCGAGATTTGTTCGCCAAATGGAATCTGAGTGGAATCTCCTAGAACTGAGCTACATGATTTTAGGCCTTCCCAATATGGTCCTTGTGCACTTCAAAAATATCCAATATCTCTCACGAGGTCCAAGATATGGATCTCCAAAAATCACTACCCAATTTCGCTTAGTGCACCTTGGAAACACTTCGGTCTGACATGCCCCAGAACATTCTTGATGCTAAATGATAAAAAAAGGTCTCCCCTAGTATTTACCCAGCCAACTAGAGCTGATGTAGCTGACTATTTGGTCCCACAATGAACAGTTTGAAAGATGCACCATTGAGAAACTTTCAACTGAACAACGATGCAACTTTTTGCACCAACCGAGATTGGGTCACCAAATGGAATCCTAGTGGAATCTCCTAGAACTGAGCTACATGATTGTAGGCCTTCCCAAGACGGTCCTTGTGCACTTCATGGATCTCTGATATATCTCATGAGGTCAAAGATATGGATATCCAAAAATTGTTGCCCAATTTGGCTTAGTGCACCTTGGGAAGACTTTGGTCCGACATGCACCGGAACGTTCTTGATGCTATGCAAGAAAAAAAGGGTCTCCCCTAGTATATACCTAGACAAATGGAGCTAATGGAGCTAATTTTTTGGTCCCATGAAGAATGGTTTGAAATATGCACCATTGAGCAACTTTCAACTGAGCAACAATGCAACTTTTTGCACCAACCAAGATCTGGTCTCCAAATTGAATTCGAGTGGAATCTCCCAGTACTGAGCTACGTGCTTTTAGGAATTCCCAAGATGGTCCTTGTGCACTTCATAGATCTCTAATATCTCTCACGAGATCTGAGATATGGATCTCCAAAAATCTCTTCCCAATTTGGCTTAGTGCACCTTGGGAACACTTCGGTCCGATATGCGTCGGAACGTTCTTGATGCTACGCGAACAAAAAATGGTCTCCGCTAGTATTTACCTAGCCAAATAGAGCTGATGGAGCTGACTTTTTGGTCCCACAATGAATGTTTTGAAAGAGTCACCGTTGATCAACTTTCAACTAAGCAACAATGCAACTTTTTGCACTAACCGAGATCAGGTCGCTAAATGGAATCCGAGTGGAATCTCCCAAAACTAAGTTATATGCTTGTAGGCCTTCTCAAGATGGTTTTTGTGCACTTCACGGATCTCTGATATCTCTCACAAGATCTGAGATGTGGATCTCCAAAAATCGCTACCCAATTTGCTTAGTGCACCTTGGGAACACTTCAGTCTGACATGCGTTGGAACATTCTTGATGCTACACGAGAAAAAAGGTCTCCCCTAGTATTTCCATGGCCAAATAGAGCTTATGGAGCTGATTTTTTGGTCGCATGACGAACGGTTCTTGATGCTCTCAAATTGTTAGTGGTATGTGACTGGTAGAGAAGCATAGACTAGATGCTCTATTCCCCATAACTTTTGATGGGTATTGTTTCAAGACCCAAAAATGGATAAATGATGTTCTCTCATGTGCCCCAAGGTTTTCCAAGTGTTATATTTGTGGATTTCAAGGTTTGAATGGTACTTCCTTCATTAAGTGCCCCAATTAGCCCTTCCAAGACAAAGTGAGGGTTCCTAAGTTAGAGGAGTGGTCCAAGGTTTCAAAACTCATCCTTTTAGGAAAAGTTCTACCCCAACTAGTACTCTTTGATCATACAATTAATTTTCAAGGACCTTTGGGAGATTTGGAAGTAAAACTAGAAAAGGTGTTCTATACAGATGAATTTTTCATGTAATTCTATGAGTGTTTGTAATTATACTGATCTATACAAATGAATTAGGGCTTGAGACCAATTGGAGAAGTTGAGGATTGTAAATGGATTTCATTTGTAACTAGTTTAGGCTCCTGAGGAGTTGTTTTGAGCGAGTTATCTATTTTTCTCTCAGCAGGGGTGGAGCACTTTGGGGTGGAATCAAGGCTTGAGGGTTTGGATTTGAAATTTTCTAAACCTATCCTAACCATATGTATAGGTGAGAGGATTCTAGACTGCAGAATCATAACACTTCCTTTGTAAATGTGCCCACTTAGGTCTAGTAGGCCTAGCGAAGAATTAAGGCTACACTAATGGAGATGACATTGATATTTTCATGATGCAAAAGGTTTAAGGATATAGGTTTTACACTGGAAATCAGTGTTAAATGCATTTGGAAGGACTCCAAATGCTTCATTACTTCTCATCAAAAATGAAAAGGGGGTGCTGCAATATTTTTTTGCCCCAAAGAGTAGTTTGGATTATCTTTAGTGTTAAGGGTAAGGAAGTTTGTATATGTAATGTCTATGCTATAAATTACCACCGTGATAGAACTACAAATGACCACCGACTTAGTACTACATTTTTTTGATACTATGTAGAATTCATAGGTGAATAATTGAACACACATTTGCATAAACAAACCATAATATTTAAATAAAATACTTTACTACTTTGAACACATTCAACAAAGCCTTATATTTTATTGTACAATAATTTATAAGGCATATTATCTAACACATTCAACAAAGCCTTAAGAATTTTTCGTCAAATATTTGCATTCTTGCATGTATTTCATAATTAAATACAAGTTTGACTGTACACACCACCTTTCGTACAAAATTATTGTATATCATTCATACAACATATTATGAATAAATATATCAATCTTATCAAAAGTCAGAGATATAGAATTTATCAAAATCTTAGACACAAAACTATATATCAAAATTTTAAGTGTCATTTCCACTCCTAAAGTGAATAAGTTTAACACATGGTACTCGATGATATCTATATTCTAATCCCTGCATTTGGAAGGCACAAGAAAAAAATTAGTTTATAGGTTGACAAAAATATTATGAATGTATAAGTAACTAAAGGAACCAAAGAACATGACTAGCCAATTCATAGTGAAGTTTACCGTCATAAAAGATCTGGGCTAATCAAATGAACACCTCAATCTTCTATATCTATCATATATGTATCCAACTGCACTTACAAAACACATACAAAACCAAGTTTATTGGCTCAAACAAATAAAGGAGAAAACTACAATGAATGTATTGAACATAACTGTAATGAACATGGAAAACCTTGCAGTGAGTTGCACTTACCTACTGAAGTGTGCCTGAAGGTTCATCTCTCTACTTGAGGGTACTCAATATTGCTTCATGATCAGTTGTACTAATAGTCCAAAGTTCCTTTGTCTTTGATTTTCCTTGATGTTTCAACAACTTAACATTGGCTGCTATAACAAGGTGTGAATACATGAGAATGGTTTTGTGCTTCTCGTAGTTCTCAAATGCAGGAATACCATTACTTCTAATCATGTATGTGTGCAACCATGTTCCCACAACAACGTGTGATCCTGTTGAATATGTGAACATATCATCATCTATCGTTAGTTGTGCAAGTTTTTGCTTTCTTCATACATAATGTGCTAACCAATAATTTGATCTCTCATCATTCCCCTGTGGTGCAACCAATGAAAAAACATGTTCTGGTTGTAGAAGATTTGAAAGATGGTTGTAGTCAAGTGAACAACCCATGTCATCATTTATTACAAATAGTGTGACAGATAAAGGAGTTACATAATTTGGAACCCATGTATCGACCCACTCACTTGACTCACACTAATCCCAATCACACCAAAGACACCTTGGACAAAAACAAGCCAACTCTCGTGTCCAAATGGTCCATGTACTAGCATCTAAGCTTTGAAATGAATGCATTTTTGAAGAATCTGTCATGGTTTGAAAATCCAACCCATTTCCAATCGTGCACATCTCAACCAACCAAAATAATATGCACACCACTGAATCAAGAGTTCCCCTTGTAACAATGCTGAAGTACACCAATCAACCATAGAATGAGAATCAAGGAGTTCTGCACCTAAAATCCTTAATTTCTCCTTAACTAGAGCTCTATTTATACATGCACCTGCTCCATCATTCTCCCCTTTTCCATGGCTGGCCTCAAAAAAACTCCAAATATGAGGTACACCTCTCTCTACATGCATTCTACATAACCAATAAAATATACGAGCATTTTTTAATTGACTTGTACAATTATCTAACCAAATGAGATGTCTATCCATAGAAATATCATTTTCCCGCACCCACTAAAAATTATTCTCAAAGCAATGTTGGGCATACTCATGAGAGTGAGATCGATCATTGCTCATATAAAAATGGTATTCTCTAATTATCTTCCAATCATCTTCTGTACTATCAAGGGAATGTCTATATGTTATGTGTACAAAAATAGAAACTTGAATAAAATTGTAATATTGAGCTTGCAACTCATTTTGGGGCTGCAATGTATAGTTCTCTGCAAAGCCAATGGCCGATATAATAGTGTCAATTGGGAAAGTGTCCTTACAAATCCTGAATTGTTGATCCAACCACTGAAACCTGTGACTATGCCTTGCATACTTGTAAAAAAAATTCTTCCTAAAATCTGAAATAAAATTAGCTACATTGCATTCTTTTGTAACCAACTCACATCTAGAGCCTTCACCTCCACTTTTCAATGTATATTTCATAGTTTTATATACCTTTTTTAGACAATTATCTTTCCAAAATCGTGTTCGTAGCCCTCATGAAAACATGAAACAAACTTCACTAGCCCACCACACTCTGAGCACTTGTCATTTAGGCAATCTTGTCTATAAAAGAAACATCCATCATCTCTAGGACATACAAAATGATCTAGCAAGTCTCTTGATGATTTTTGAAGAGCACTTGCACCACACTGCAATATTTCACTAGTATTCAAAGTAAAATGAATGGATTGTAACAATTCATGATGCATTGAAAACTCCACATGACATTTGCAACAACAAGTATTTCGAATCTTAAGAGGTACACAAAAAAAAGGCTTAAATGCTTCAAAATCTCTTTGTGATATTTTCAATGTTGGACATGTGTCTCACAAAATTGTTTGAACAAGATTGTTTGACTCACCTCCAAATAATGTTTTGGATGTAGGGTGTGGTCTCGAATGCCAATTCTCAACTTCAAGACATCCTTCACATTTGGTGACACTCTTGAGTTAGATATCCAAAATAGTTGAATTTGATCCTTCACACCATCGGTAAGCTTCTTATCACAACATGGAAGTCTCCCACCATAAGCCCATGTATCATTTTGAAGAGGATCATCAAGTCTTTCTTCTTGCAAGTGCTCTATCCAAAGTTTTACGATTCAGGTTCAAGTCAACACAAGTTTGTCTCATCAAACAAGCCTTTCTCAAATGATTACTTACTAAGGAGTTTGTAATAACCCTCCTAGCGGCTCTCTTGTCTTTTTCCTTGGTAGTCTTCCCAATGGAATTGAGAGCACTAAAAATATTTCTCACAATAATAACATTCCTCTCCTTTTTCTTATTCACACTAATATTCAATTCGACTAGTATAGGTCTCATCTTTTGCATCTTTAACAACTGCACAAACATTTGACATTGCTCAACCAATGTCTTGTGGCTAAAAAAATGATCAAAAAGTTTTGAAACCCACAACCAAACAGTTCTTTCTGTTCTCTTGCCATCGAAATTGCTCATTATGTTCTCATCAATTTCAAATAACCATTTTGTTGTTCTTGAAGGTCTCAAATTTGAAGTTTGTCTTTCTTCCTCCCAAGGGACTTCATTTCTCATATAAATTGGAGATGTGTAACATTGATTTGGTTCTTTTGCACCACTATCATTGTTAATTCCTTCATTTTCAATCAGTGGATTGTCATTGTCAATGTCCACACTTCCATTCTCCACATCTACATGTTCATTTTCAAAACTTACATTTTCATCTTCAATCCCTACAATCTCATTTTTAATATTATTATCATAAATCATTTCAAATTCATGTTCTTCTTCACTTGAAACCGCCTTTAAGGGTGGGCCTATGCCCACATCACAGAAGAATGTAAGAGGAAAGTTATGTTTTAAGACACTCTCTGAGCTACTAAATACTAAATTATATTTTTGCCTCGTGAAATTTCATTGTGTGGACAAAAGGTCAATTACATTGATATTGTAAAGTAGATTGTCTTTGTTTTGAGGCTTGTATTCTGCAAATTATTTTATGCCACTCATATCGGTGCCAACAATTCATTGTCATTTTTTATTTCATTCATTCATGTGAGCTGTTTATTGATGTATTATATACGTGTGGTTTGACATTTTATTCTAACGAGTCTGTCCACGAAAGATAATAATAACTTGATTGTTTAGATGTTTTCGATTAGTGGTTGACTTGATCAATGCTTCATTATTCAGAGGTAACGCCAGATCTGTACATTGCACGTTCGAATGAGCCCAGAAAAATTCTGATGTGTGTGGGGTTTTCCAAAGCTGAAACTGTAGGCTTCGAGAAATATTCCACATATATCCTTCGGTGGGTGAGTTCAAGAAAGTGGCAGATAATTCCCTGAAAATATAATGTCTTTAGCAATAATCTCAGAGAAGCAGGCGTAATCTGGGAGAAGTGCAATGGAACCATTGGTTATTTTGACCTAACTCTGTGTGTGCGGATTGAGCTTTCATGCTTGACACTTTCCCCATACAACTTGCCTTTCTGAAAAGAGCGAGCTGGATGCCGAGAAAGACTTTCATCCTCGGCACTTTCCCCATACTTCTGTGATAGGCATAACTATCACACTTTCTCCCCAAGTAGTCGAGGAAATTGAAACACTGGTAATGAAAGGGGACGCTAGTGAAGCGATTCTCATTGTTTGTGAGGTTAATATTCATTTTTTTTTAGGGTACCTTCTTGCCTAGAATGGTTAGCCCATGTTCGACACATAATTTGGCAGCCGTTGCAGTTTTAATTTTAGGTTTATACTTCCCAATTAAGACATTCATCTCTTACAAGTCTATAGCTGGTTAATTTTTATGATGACGTAATTGATCATGTTGCTGTACTTTTTATTATACTACTGTAATCACCTAAAAATGGTCACATAAACCCTAGACCCCCAATCTCAGCATTTAATCAAGAAACCCTAACCTTGATTAAACCAAAGTCCTAAATCAAACAGGCAATTCATCAAATTGAACTGATCTGACTTAAACCATAGGTCCTAATCAATCATCGTACTTGATTAATTAATTAATTTCTAAAATCAAATTACATTGGCAAATATATCTTATGTTAATTATTTAATTAATATTATGACATATTAATTAAATAAAAATTACAAAATTGTCAATTAAATCAAAAAGGAATTAAATTAATTATAAAATCATAAATGTGCATTCAAAATGAATTAATTTATTAAAAATGCATATGACATCATCAAATCTAGTTAACTGATTTATCAAAATGGAAACAATCCAGTTCCACTCAGTTAACTGATTCTCTATTGTTTATCATTTTAGAAACATTTCAGTTAACTGTGAACT
>MU226331.1:285173-302342 GCA_018584345.1 Thuja plicata | reverse complement strand
CCCACGGTGGGCGCCAGAAATGTGCATGCTAAATGTGGGCCTCTGATTTAGCAGAACACTTCAACATAGTCATTGCTCTTCAGCTGCATACAGGAATGAATATCAATTCATTCACCCTGCATGTCTGGAAGAATCGACCTGTTGCCTCCTAGTAGGCAGGAGTATGAGCTCTCTCAGATCATTGCAAGCTCAGTGACTACACACTAACCTAAACGAAGGATTTAAATATATGATAATGCAAGTAAATGATTAATCTAAATGCAAATGTAGTTTGTTGTTCATTCAAAACTAATTAGGATTCATTTTAGAAGCACCAAATTGAGTGTGAGATATTCATTTTAATCACACCAAATCAAAAGTGTGCTCTAAATTAGATTGATTTTCTTGAAAGTAATAAACAACAAATATTAAATGAAAATTATGCTAAGAATGCAAGAAGCTTAAGATGAAAATGCAGCATAATAACATTAAGCAAAAATTTGGATCCTTTGTGAAGGAAAAGAGTTTCTCTTTTATAGAAATCTCTCTCGAATCGATGGTCGAGATCGAACAAAAAGAGTGGCTCAGATTTAATTGAAGAAGCACAATCCATGTGCAAGTGATTCGATTGGTCAAGAGAGTCAGTTGACTGAACTGACTAATCAATTATTTTAGAAACTTCTAAAATCAGTTCACACTTAACTAAAATGTTTCTAAAATGATAAACAATAGAGAATCAGTTAACTGAGTGGAACTGGATTGTTTCCATTTTGATAAATCAGTTAACTAGATTTGATGATGTCATATGCATTTTTAATAAATTAATTCATTTTGAATGCACATTTATGATTTTATAATTAATTTAATTCCTTTTTTATTTAATTGACAATTTTGTAATTTTTATTTAATTAGTATGTCATAATATTAATTAAATAATTACCATAAGATATATTTGCCAATGTAATTTGATTTTAGGAATTAATTAATTAATCAAATACGATGATTGATTAAGACCTAGGGTTTAGGTCAGATCAGTTCAATTTGATGAATTGCCTGTTTGATTTAGGACTTAAGTTTAATCAAGGTTAGGGTTTCTTGAATAAATGCTGAGATTGGGAGTCTAAGATTTATGTGACTACTTTTAGGTGATTACAACTACTTCTTAGTTTTCTATGCAGCGCACTTATAGCTTGCATTGCTGTTCGCCGCATTCTGAAAAACAAAGTTTCTGCAATTCTGTCAACTGTTGAAGATGAAGAAAATCAATAAGTAATGGCAATTCTTGGAATGAGTTCGTGGATGAGTTGTTCAAATCAAGGATTGTGGCTCGCCTTTCATAGACAGATTATGTAATAGCCAGATCAGTCTTGAGTTCATCATAATGAGTTACGGATACGTCTACTCAAGCCTTTTAAGCGCTATTAGTATATTTTATAAGCCCGTAGTGCCGCTTGTTTTATTAGTGATTGTTTACAACCTAATGGAATGGGTTATCATCTGCTGCAGATGGTATTCATCGCTTGTTATTCGCAAGAAATACTTTTGCTTTGAAGAGTTGTGGACACAAGCCCTGTCAGAAACAGTTTACATGTACGATCTCAAAAATCAGAGGAGGACATTGAACTTCTATCTTGGCATGTCTTTGAAAAGAATCGTAACACTTGGCAGATTGCATAAGCTATTGCATGTGCTCTGACTTATTCAGATATTATGTAGTTCTAGTCAGCAAATTCACATGGGTTTTGACAGACATTATGTGTTGGGATGTGAAGCCCAATAGTTTCCCTCCAATTATCTGATGACTTTGATTAGGATTGGAATATAATTGAGAGCTATTTATGCTCATGTGCTGTATTTTAAAAAATAATTGTAAAAAATAAGAGCGAACGTAAGCTGAAGTCGCCACTATACAATCTGATCTGTGTATTTACTATGTTGCTATTTGTACATTTTTCTTTTTGCTCTTCCACTTTTACATTATGTTTAGCAAGATTTTGCGGCAGTGTCACGTGCATGCGAAATGGCACAGAACTTATCTAATGACGCCGAGGAGCTGCCGAAAACTAATAATCTACTTGGAGAAATACAAGGAAGAGCCGACGGGGATTCCCGTACAATCTCTACAATCTATGCAAAGCAATGTAAACCGAGTTGGAGATAGAGAAGATGAAGGATTTGCAGGCAAGGTCAGAGGCCAGATTAGACATAGCGGAGGATTTGATGAACTGGACAGAAAGTTTATTGATGGTTGTGTGTCTATGGATGGTACCTGATATGCTTGCAAAACAATGTCGAATATGTGCCCCAAGCTTCGTAGAAGAAAAAATGTGGGAAGCAATTTATTTAGCAGGGAAGGTGATAGGAATGATAAAATCTTGGGGACTATCATTTTAATCTTGGGGACTACAATTAAAATGAATGTCCAACAAATGGGCACTCCAACTCTGTCCAGTCACCTAATAAATTCAAATCCAGGTTATTTCTTTCTTGCGTTTCTAACTTTGTTGTGTGTTATTATTATATTATAATGACCATAGGTATATATGCACATCTATATAGTAAAAGTGGTTGTTATGTTACAAATACTTTTAGTTTTGGTTGTTTCATATGATTGTATCTATGTAAATATAAAGTTTGAAGACAATTCTATCTTTTTGCTAGCATATATTTTTTTAGATCATATTTTAAATATTAAAATAATAGATATTTATATTGACTTAATAAAAAGGTTTCAAATTTCATTGCATCTAATTTAATGTTATGGGAATCACAATTATTTATTTATAATTAGTGCAAAGTAAACAAAGTGAGAGGCTCATATAAGTAAAGGTAAAACATGTTTTGATGATCATATTTCTTTTCAAATTCAACCTTAGATCATTCACCACACACATATACAATTACATACTTTAACTCATTAAATATATAAGAGCTATATATAAGCAATGATAAAACTTATGTTTAACATAGATGTCAAATTGTTATTTAAATGCAAGAATCAATTATTTTGGAAAGTTCGGCATGCATTCAATGAATGTATCTAATTATTGAGCTTCCTTCAATATTCAATCGAAATCTACACATGAAATGCACAATTGGGATAAATGTGTTTCTATGCATATTTATTTAATGAATAATATAACATTCATTTTCAAATTATATACACATGTTACTCATTTTATTCTCATGTAGTCAACTATTATTTGGTAACCAACAATGATGTCGTAAACTTACAACATGTTATAGACCATGTTGATTGTGTCAAATATACATAATATTTCTAATGTAACTACCCAACTATGTCAACTAGACAGAATGTTCATTAAGAAATGTTATTGTTGGGTGTATATAGATGGTACATGATGTGCTAGTGAAACATTGTTAGATATGTGCCCAGGACTTCAAAGAAGACAAGATTTGGAAATTATTTTATTTAGCAGAAAAGGTGCAGAGTAATGATGGAATCTCGAGGACTACTATCAAATTGAAGCTCTATCAAAAGGGTACTCAAACTCAGTCCAGTCACCTCAGAGTAAATTTGAATCCATGTTATTTCTTTCTTGAGTTTAATTTTTTTTTTGTGCTATTATATTATAATAACCATATGTATATATACACGTAAAGGTGGTTGTTATCTCACAAACACTTCTATTTTGGTTTTTGCATACGACTATATATACATATATAAGGTTTGAAGAAAACTCCGTTAACCATTATTTGTGCACTACAACTGGAAATTTATGAATCATTACTAGGACATTTGCCCACAAGTACTGGTGATTTTGACCATTTCACACATAGTGAATCCTACAATGTCCATTGTTAATATCGAGAAGCTGAAACTTTGTCTTTCAGTAGTTAAGTTGCACACGGAAACAATAACAAAATTTGTTGAAATCCGATATATCCTTTAGGAAATATAAGTGCGCAAACTTAGCTATAGACACTTCAGATGCCTTTCCCTATACAAGAAGTTAATATAATTGAATGTATATATTTTTTATAAATTGGGTAAAATATTGTAAGTGCTATTTCAAGGCGCTAGCAAAGCTCCACAAAGAATGTAGTAAAAACAAAAAAATGTCTAAATTTTTTTTCCAAATTCGCGAAAACATAGGGAATTTTTTGCAATTTTTTTGGGGTTTTTTTATCATAAAATATGTAGATCATGAAGAACATATACTGAAAATTTTGCAAAAATCCGTTGTGTTTTCAGATTTTCAAAATTTAGTCAATAGTACATTATGTAGGAAGCTTAGCTGCGTCCTTATTTCAAAGGAGAGTTGCCTTGGCTTTCAAGGAACAAAACACATTTCATTGTAGATGTGATATGTGATCCTACTTTTTACTCTTTAGTGTAACATATTATTTGATGGACAAAATCAATTCTTGGTTTCTGAGAAAATACCTTTAGTGGACAGAAGTGCCACAACATGCAACTTTGAAAATATCTTAAGATGAAAGTGTTAATGTTTGTAGCTTCAGTTGTATGATCATTAGAATACATATAATACATGTTGATTAATAATAATATAATATATATGTTATATTATTATTAATCAAATAAAATTTAATATTTAATATTAAATTATTATATTATTCTTAATTAATAATTGATTGATGAAACATTATAAGATTGATTAAATTATAATTAATGGCAAGAGGCGTGTCCTTTCTTATAAATAATAATGAATAGAAATGTGTCATGAAGGGACATGTCTCTCCTATCCTCACTCTTAATATAAATGAAAGAGAGATTGTTGCATTTGGAAAATACATACAACATAGAGTGCTATTACATTTGCAGCTATCCTAAAACTTAACATGGTATCAGAGCCAGACTAGAAATGTAAGAGAGTAGTTTGTTAATGGTGAATGTGTGGCTGTCTCAGAAAATATAGTCTTGGTAAAAGGACCTTATCTCACAAACCCACTGTTAGATATTTCTAAATTTTGGATATGTTGGTGAAAACATAATTTTAAAGAATATCACTAGAGTGATTAGAGAGAAAGTCTTGGATACAAAAGTTATGATGGATTATGTACGAGTTTATGTGAAATTCTTGAAAGCGACTTTCATTAAAGAGATATATTAATTTGTTATGATCGTGGTCAAGAAATAACAAAGAAGAATGTATTCAAGGAAGGGTGTCTCTTTCTATAAAGAGAGCATCAATTATATAGTGTCACCTCTCTTGGATAAATCAAGTCATTTCATAAGAAGACATGAGAATTGTTCAAAGATACAAGAGTGGGAATTATGCATTGTGGGGGGAGAATAATAACCAATGTTACATTTCCATTTGAACCATCTTTAGTGGAGAGTGAGAAAATGGTGATCATCCACACTAGGCTTTCACTTTGCATGAAGGTCACCGACATGCCTAGCACGAACAACATTATGATCTCCTGCAGCGTGTCCACCGCAAACAACTTCAAATTTTGATGAGAGTTGATATTTCCTATATGGGCTCACCTTACAAAAGGAAATATTTGAAACTTAAGATAAGTATTTCATGTTTTATTAATGTACATGAATTATTGAGTTTTAAATTTATGCTATACTATTGGCTAGTAAAATCATGTATGCTTCTATCTTTGGTATTTGCATATGAGATAGTTTAGTTTAAGCTATTTGTAATCTCTCTCTAACATACTTTCAGGAAAAAAGCATGAGAAATTATTTTCAGAGGGAGTTTGACTCTTCAAAGGTAACTTTGGACGAGGAGCTAAGAAGATTGATACCAAACTCAAATGGAGTTTGACATTTCATCATAAGCAATCTTGGATGATCAATAGATTGATATCTTCTCAATGAGTTCTTCTATGTGAGAGAAGTTTGAGGTGAAATCCCTTGTTTTCACCCTCTGCATTGAGGTATGATGGATGTCATGTGTGTGACTCCATATTTTTAATGGGCCTGCCCCCTGTGTACATCATGAGGAAGTGATGACTTCCAAATGATTATCACTTGTATTTGTAAGAGTTATTGAAAGGTGACAATATTACAATAACTTGGCCTTCTATTGTGATAGACATCTTGAGATGGCTGAAACAGATCATGACAGATGGCAACTTCTATTGTGATAGACATCTTGTGATGGTTGAAACAGATCATGACAGATGGCATCTTCTATTGTGATAGACATCTTGTGATGGTTGAAACAGATCATGATAGATGACATATTCTATTGTGATAGACATCTTGTGATGGTTGAAATAGATCATCATAGAAGATGTGAATTTTCTTATGGTAACTGCACATTACCTATGGACATCTTTTGAGAACCTGGTGGACATCATGTGACTTGATGTTGGTAGGCCATTACTCTGAGCACTTGATGAATATCATGCGACTTGATATTCTGCAGGCCAATGCTCCCGATATCATCAGATGGTATCTTTATAAACTTTTGAGTACTTGGTGGACATCATGTGACTTGATGTTGGTAGGCCATTACTCTGAGCACTTGGTGAATATCATGTGACTTGATATTCAGCAGAGCAATGCTCCAGATATCATGAGATGAAATCTTTTTAAAATTTTGAGTACTTGGTGGACATCATGTGACTTGATGTTGGTAGGCCATTACTCTAAGTATTTGGAGAATATCATGTGACTTGATATTCTATGAAAAATACTCCCAATATCATGAGATGATATTTATAAATCTATGAGTTATGGTGAATATCACGAGACTTGATATTCCTAGTCAGTCCATATCTCTGACATCACAGTAATGTGATATCAAAATAAAATTTCATAATTAACATTGTGTTGCTCTTGTATTTTGATGAATTTTATCTTCCCTAACTAAGAGGGAGTGTTGATATTTTGTGTAGCTATGTTAAGGGTCATAAGTGTTGACACAGGAGACCACTACACATTTTGTTTGATCATCCTCCCTAGCTAAGAGAGAGTGTTAATGTTTGTAGCTTTAGTCGTATGATCATTAGAATACATATAATATATGTTGATTAATAAAAATATAATATATATGTTATATTATTATTAATCATATAAAATTTAATATTTAATATTTAATATTAAATTATTAAATTATTCTTAATTAATAATTGATTGATGAAACATTATAAGATTAATTAAATTATAATTAATGGGAAAGGACATGTCCTTTCTTATATAATAATGAATAGACATGTCTCATGAAGGGACATGTCTCTCCTATCCTCATTCCTAATATAAATGAAAGAGAGATTGTTGCATTTGGAAAATACATACAACATAGAGTGCTATTACATTTGCAGCTACCCTAAAACTTAACGGAAAGTTCCTAACTGAAGGTACCTAGGATCTTTCAGGATAAGGTAGACCGGCCGCTTTTAGAGAGAAGATAGAAGGCTTGAAGGAACCTAGTAATGCAAGTGGTGGTCCACGTAGGCATATGCTCTTCTGATTGAAATGCAATTTTATCTATTTGGGAAACCTAGGAGTGCATCCATCTGCAGAGATTCTCCACACAGTCAGTGGAAGTCAATTAAAATGTTTCTGAAATTGCCCAGCAAAATACAATCTTACCTTGGGAAGCATCTCAGGTATCTAAACATCCATGCCGATTGCAGCTTTTGAGGTGCGGAAAGGGTAGTTTTTCTTATTTGTTTGAGTGTTTTAACATCACTATGCCTGATCGCGTTTACGTTAATGTTAGAGTTGGATGTGAGGAACGCTTTCCAAAAAAGAGTGAGTTGGATCCCTGAAAAAGTCCTCCTCCTCGGTGCTCTCACTATACAAATATCCAGTCTTCATTATCAAGGTACCAATAAAAATCCTATGATGTAGTATTAGAACGCATCTGCATGCCTGGTGAAGATTCCTCTGATCTGTGGGAAGCCAATAAAAGTGCCATCGACAGGATAGCCCTTGTTCTCCAGGAAGGCCATGATAATGGAAGCACAAGCAATGGAAGAACTTGTCAATTTCTTTCCGAATTCTGAGAAGCCATGTTGGAAAATGACCATGGTATCCTTGACTCTTTTCATAATCAAACTTCATAAGCCACTGGAATCAGATCGTGTGACCAATGCTTTTAAATGTTTCGTCCTTAGCTTTAAATTTTATTCTACATTACCTAAAATAAATTATGTTGTATTATAGTGATGCTCATTCAAACTCTTAAAGAGACAACTGAAATTAAGAACTGCCTCCAATGTATACGTTATTAGGTATTGACAAGTTAATTTGGTCTTTCAATTTTTGGTTTTTAAATTATAAATGTCTATTCAAATAAGTTCAGATATAATTTATATTGTTAATTATTTTTTATATTTTGAATGGATATGTATATTGTTTAATATTATTATTTTTATTTGAGGGTATATGTACATCTTTGAATATAAAATAAAATAATATTCTTTTATGCATATTCTGAAATACTTAACATGACTTTTTTTATCAATTGTAAATTTATATAAAAATTATTTTAGATTCAATTTTGCATAGAGTTTGTCTGCATTTCAAATACTCAATGATTACTTAATAATTGAATAAGTCTACATGATGTTACACAATTGTTCTTCATACTTTCCCTCTATATAGATATTAGTTTTTATTATTAATTTAGTACAAAAGAAAAAAAACTTTCGTTGGCATATATTTATTTAATTGTTGATGCTTTTAGTTAAGTTCTGGAACTAAATGTTAAAATTAGTTTGGCATTGTTTGCAAACTTCCCAATAGAAATTTTAGTTTAATTTGGTATGTAAATGGTTTGTGTGTGTGTGTGTGTGTGTGTGAGCGAGAGAGAGAGAGAGAGAGAGAGAGAGAGAGAGAGAGAGTTGTTTGAAATCAACTCATTCGCTTAAGAGATAAGTAAAACAAGTAAGAGTTGGTGTACGTACAAACAAAATAATATGATTTGATAATGCATGAGTGTCTTCCATATTCAACCTATATTACAAGTTGTCTTCTTAACTGATTGGAAAAGAGTTTGTTTTGAATTCTTTTTATGAAAAAATAATTTGCTAGAGATTTTTCAAGGTGTTCATGAATAGATCAAAAATCATATCCAACTTCTTTTCAAGTTATAGCTCAGATTGCAATAAATGGAAGAAGTTTGACTAAGTTTGTTGCCTTTTCTATCTCCACTTTTATGCAATCAACTTCAAATGAATGGTGCTCTTATTATTGGGGGTTTGTTTTAAATTATTTTTATGAAAAACTAATTGGCTAGAGATTTTTCAAGGTGTTCATGAATAGACCAAAAATCATATCCAACTTCTTTTCAAGTTATAGCTCAGATTGCAACAAATGGAAGAATTTTGACTAAGTTTGTTGCCTTTTTCTATCTCCACTTTTCTGCAATCAACTTCAAATGAATCGTGCTCCTTTATTATTGTGGGTTAGCTCGAATGCTTTAAAGATAATCTATTTCTACTTTTTAGTTTCTAAATAATCTTGAAAATCTAAATTTTATTAAGAAATGTGGAAGATATGCCCATTTTACTAAAACTAGGTTTTGAATTTTTCCACACCTCCAACAACTACTATATATAAATAGAATAGCATGATAAATCAATCAAATATAGTCATAAATGTAGGAGGTATTATGAAAATATATAAGAAACGTCATCCCCTTATGGTCTAGGATAGAATATAACATGTGCACATTTTGCCCAGCTGAAACGCCATTTGTCCTCAAATGACAATGTATGGATGATGGTGGGAGAGCAAAAAAAATATAAAAAATGTAATTATAATTCATAAAACATTATAATACCTTAGACATAGGTAATCAGCTAAAAATAATAAATATTACTAACAAATGGACAATCATAAATGCAAGTTGTCATGCATTGAAAAGCTACAATATTGGTGAATATTTTAATGTAGAGGTCTTTGAAGAGTTGAATGAACATGTCCCTGAATTACTGCATATACAAGTCCCTAAATAGTTGAATATTTACTATCTATATGTCACCTGACCATCTAAATACTCATTCTACATATTAGTTCTCTTGGCTATAGGAACTGTCTTAGTCATTGCTACAAAATCTACAAGATTATTCTCAACAACTGCACAAATAGTCTCATAAACTACTTTCAACAACTACATGAATAGTCTCAAAATTTGCTATCAACAACTGCAAAAATTGCCAACTATTTTACATAGCTGGGTAGTTATTATGAGATACACTTTCTATCCAATGACTTTTGATACAACATTAGACATTGGTTAACTCAATGATATGATTTGAATAGACATTTATGATTTCGTAAAGAAATAGCCACATAATAAAAAAAATTACAACATATGCAAAGACTCTATTGCAAAATTAAAGACTTGACTCACTCACAACCTTGAAAAATGACTTGAAATATGACCAACCAACCAACTATGAACACCTCTAAAATAGTCATTTAGACAAGTGAAACTTGGGAAACAAACTAGACTAGACAACTCTAACTAACTATGCTATAAAAAGACATCTAAGACATTGTGTAAAATGACTTATTGATTGAAAATTGTACCTTAACCTATCCTTACCTACACTAACCAGAAAATGAGACTTTATCAAAGAAAACCATTAATGGGTTCTTTGATGTATCTTCCTCTTCTCAACAACTTTAATGCTTCACATATTTGAGACCAATTAGAAATAGTTGCAGCATTGACAAAAACTTAATGGACGGGAACAATACTTTTGGATATACATTAACAAACTTAATTTTTACTTTAAATGTTAACATGCATTCTATTGTATTGAAGTTCATAAGTAAGTTGAAATATTTCTCCTTTAACCGTAGTTGTATATTTAGCTTTATCTTCCATTGTAATTGTTTTCTTTGATACAAATATAGCTTGTGATGCTTTATTTGTCTATATATGAGTCATATGTCTAATAGGACATCCTTGTGAAATTTTAAAAAATTGAACCCTCTTGGCTACTTTTGTATAGATGGGCTACTTCTTTTTCCTCTTGTTTATGTGTAGATACCATTTTGTTTGACTGATTTGATAGAAGTATATAAGTTTTTGCACTATATTTATGTTTCTCATGGCTTTTCTCTACAAAATATATTTATTTAGTATCTAAGGTTGATAAAAACACCTCTAAGTAATCCCAAAATTGATCTTCTTCAATATCTTCTTTACTTTTTTGCATGATAGGACCGAGTTGACTAATCACTTCCATGCCTAGCTAAGTTCAAAAACTTTCAAATTAATTTGATGTTTTTTGGTTAGATTGTAGAAATAATTACACTTCTCATTAGAAACTAGATTTTTTTTAAAGTAAAGATTAAAACTAGAATAATTGTCGTTCATAATAGATGACAATTGTTAACTTAAATAACATAAGTTTTTTTTCGCGCTAATAACACATAAATCAATGAGTTACACCAACTAGGCGTAACACAAGGAAATGAAATCTCCATGAAAGAAATAATTTCACCTCTCATGCCTTAATTCAGAAATATATACTAGCCCGAGGATAAAATTCACCACTGAATGAGCTTTTGCCCAAAAAAACACTACAAAAATTTCTAATTTTCATTGGTTCTCAACATGCAAAATAAAAAGATAAATAAAATTTCACAAAGATCATGAATAGGAAAAAGAAATAATCTTGCAATTGTGAAAATAAAAACACTATATTTTTTGGACCTGCCCTCGGTGGATTGTTTTCCCATTTTCAACTACTCTCTAACCATGAATGTATGACTACATATGATAGCATTAAGAAAGCCCTAGAAAAATAGAGCTTCCGGCTTGTGAAGAACACTTTGCCGACTGTAATCAGGGCCATGGGCAAAGAAACTGAAGGAAATATTAAACGTATTATCTATGCCATGCTTGACATCCTTGGGTCTCCAAATGTTTCATTACGGACCCTTAATCTGACGATGGCCCAAGTTTCCAACCTGGAATATATTGCACCCCCAAATCATGTCCCAGACCTTAATTTGCCCTATGTTTTGGGCACACACCCAAATGCAGGTTTTGTTTTGCAGGGTACCCTTCATGATCAGCATGAGGAGGAGCTTGAAAGCTGGGTTACCAAAATTCCTAATATGGATCACGTATGGCCAACTACTATGGTTTTCCAGCAAGAAGATCTAGCTACCATGGAGGATTAATGCCATACAGGCGGGTTGTAAAAGAGATATTTTAAATCATTTTTGACATATGTTCGGCCAATATCTTTTTGTAAATCCATTTTTGGATCCTGGGCATATTTTTGTCAATTTATGAGTTGCAAATACTTCGAATGTGGAGTGATCACATGGGACGGGTACCATAAAGGGCTTGAGCCGATAAAAAAGAATATCTTTTTGGGTTGTTTATGGGACGGGCACCATGACTTGAGGTATCCATATCGGTGCTAATGTTCCCTGACGACGACCGATCCTGACATCGACGATGACTAGAACCGATACCGACGATGACTAGAACCGACACCGACGACATCCATAACTGACACCGACCAAAAAACTTGACTAACAGGGCTATCCATCACTGACAGACTGAATGACACAACCGACACATGGTATCGACTAACAGGTCTAACCGATTACCAGTACTGATGAGAAACACCAGCCAGTAGGTCTTACTATGGTATTATGCAACTTTTGTAGCCACATTCTGAAAACAAGGATCATGCATTTGGGTGCTAAATTTGTTCTTGATTGTAATTATTGTATTTGAGCAAGGATTCTGGGTTTTCTTGCTGGTTCTTTCTCGGATGAGCTCTTGAACCAGTTTTGATTAATAAATATATTTAGTGGCTAGCCCACTTTTGTTTAAAAAAAAAAAACACTATATTTATACTTACAATGAAAACCAAACCACCATTCAAACCAACACTACTCTAATACAATGTTAGAACCAAATTTTTTTGAAAAATAGTGGCACTTGTTTGGCCATGTTATTCAAGAAAATACATTCTTTTCAAATTAAGAAAACAAATATATGCAACAAGCAAGAGAAGATAAAGACAAAGAATAGATCAAGACAAAAAAAAAAAAAAAAAAAAAGCTCTCAAAAATTCTAGAATAAATTAGCAAACTTAGGAAGATACACATATATAGTGCAAAAGATAACAATTAGCAACTAGAAAAGTGGCTTACAAATGAGCACACAAAGATTGAGAATGGAAACGAAGCCTAAACAAGATTATCTCTCAAAAATAAAATATCCCATAGATGACAAAGAAAATATTCTAATAATATCTAGAAAAGATATTTACACTAACACTAAAATCAAATATAGTGCAATGTACCTCATCATAATAATTTCATATTGTCATTATATAAGGTTTGGGGCCCCTTCAAAACTTATTTTAACTTAATAAAAAATAATAACCATCATGTGTGGTTTCAAGTTTTAATAAAAACACTTGAAGCATACATTTTCAATGCAAAAAATTTCATCAATTTCAATATGCATTCATCTCACTAGTTTCTATCATGAAAATTTTCCTATCATTGATTACTTGTCTTGAAGTATATGCTTCATCCCATAATCTATAGATGATCCAAATCCATATTTTAGTCCTTTCCACACCTTACAATGAGGTCAAACTATTGTGTGTCAGTTATTTTTTCTCGATTTATCATTTTAATCCTTTCATTTTTCTTTTAACCCATGCAAGAACTAATCAAAATCACCAAGACAATTCCATATTATTGTACACTTTAAATAGTATACATTGGGTTAAGGTCTATTATTTTTTGTTTTGTATTTAATGATTTTTCTCTCAATAAACCCACTAGTCATGTACCTTATTTTTTTGGTTGTCTTATCAAAAATCCACCAAGAGCGTTAGATATTTTGTGACTATTGGGACCTTTTCTTGTCTATTACTCATTTTAGATTTAGTCCATGCACAATTAGATACATTGCCACCTTCGTTGTATATACCTTAGTGCCTATTATCTAATGCTATATAAATTAAAGGCAAGTGAAATTAAATTTAGTGTAAAATGTCATCATAATAAGTTTATCATCATCATCATTTCATCCATTATCAATTTTCTTGTATATATTTTTGATATCAATTTTTATTTATCATTTGATAGTTTTCTTCACATTTCTTTTTTTGAGACATCATCTATGTAGTTTTAGCATATATAATCTCTCGAGGAAACATATATCGTCTCACTTTTCTAAATTTTTATTTCTTAATTGATTTGAGCATATACTTGTTTCTTCATTTCTTCTTAGGTTCCTTCTAAGCTTCTTTCCTATTCTATAAAATAAATTTTACTTCAAACAATCTCTCAATATGGGGAAAATATAGACAGCAAAATTATTCTCCAAAATAGTAAACATTAATTGTCATCATATCATTTACCATATTGATTAACTACTAATTTATTAATAATTGTCTCTTGACCATTGAACTCATAAAATCTAGGATTTTATTATTATTATTATTTCATCACTTTGTTTCTTATTTTGGTTTTAAGTGGGTTAATTTGTTTGATGTTATGGTGAGCAGAGACATTTAAATGATGACACAAATGAACTAAGATGATTTGGCACTTGTGTGTTGCATATTTTAAAAAACTTATTGTGCTTAATGGTATTTTTGGCTGTATAAACTTTAGTTATGTTTTTGATAGAAAAAGCAGCAAGAGGGTGCTGGCCCATGGAACAATGGACTAGAAGCACATTAACAACATATTAATGGAACTCGTCAGAGCATGTATAAAAGTTAACAACATAGACACCAAATTAACTCTACCTCTATCAAAAACATAAGTCCCAGTACTGAACCACAAAATTAAACCAGATAACTTAAGATGAATAGTAGCATAAAAAGTATCAGTTTTAAGCCACATAGGGCTACACCAAAATAAAAAAAAACTAACAATATTTCAAACCGCAAAATAGGGGATCCGAGGGCCTAGCCTAGCCAAAATTAACCAGCACATGGACACCAGAGATTAGTTCTTCCCACCCAACTATTTGGATAGCAGGGTCCTAGCCCACTCCTCCTGCAGAAACAGGAACAGGTCTTTGTTGTCCTCGTCCGCTTCCAGCCTGCCGCCTGCCAGCTTTTCCTGCACATTATAGAGGGTCGTAGCCGAAGCATGCATAACCTTCAGGGAAAATTTGTTGGTCCTCGTGCAATGGTTCATCAGGTCCTACATGTTCTTCTTAATATCCCCAATGTCCTTGTCTAAGTTCAAGAACCTTCTTTTAAGGGTGCCAGTAAATTTATCTTTATCCTCCATGTTATGTATGTGGAGCCTAATCAGACTCAGGTTATTTCGGCGTGGTTTCCCCCTAGACTTATAAAGGGCTTAGGGTTTTGAGATTCATTTAATGTATGAGGGATTTTTCGTAGCTTCCTGTGGCAGTATTGAGTTGCAGGTTTCAGATTGTAATTACTGGATAATAATAAAGATATTGGACTCGCTGTTGGTGGATGTAGCCCAGGAATTGGGTGAACCACATTAAATATCTGTGTCTTTGTGTTCTCTTTCTTGCATTAATATTTTCATTTTTCTCCTTATTATTCTAACAAGTGGTATTAGAGCGAGGTTTTTTCATTTGTTCTTTCATCTATTCTCTGAAGCAGGTCTCACGAGTTAGTGGGAGAGTCTCTCGGTTAAGTGGGAGAAATGGCAGATGAGGGTAGGTTGAAGGTTGATAAGTTTAATGGGTAGAACTTCCAGTTATGGAAGATACAAATGGAGGACTATCTCTATCATAAGGATCTATGGCGGCTATTAGAGGGAGTAGCCAAGAAAGAGGCAGCAATGTCTAAGGAAGATTGGGATATTTTGGATAGGAAGGCACTGGGGAGTATTCATTTATGCCTGGCACAATCGATGGCATTCAATATTACTAGAGCAATGACGACTAAATATTTTATGGAAACCCTAGCGAAGTTGTATGAAAAGCCTTCAGCTTCAAACAAGCTATTTCTCATGAAGCGTTTATTTAACATGAAAATGGTAGAAGGTGGATCAGTCACTGATCATTTAAATGAGTTTAATATAGTTACAAGTCAGTTAACTTTAGTTAAAATTACCTTTGATGAAGAGGTTAGGGCTCTCTTGATTTTGTGCTCTTTGCCAGAAAGCTGGAATGGCTGTTAGTAATTCTATTTCTAGTTCTAATACCCTAAAGTTTCATGATGTTGTTGGTGTTATATTGAGTGAGGAAATTTGTAGGAAAAGCTCAGGGGCATCCACATCGGGTAGTGTATTGAACGCAGAAAGCAGAGGAAGAACAAGAGAAAGGAAACAACTCTAAAAATCATGGAAAATCATGAGAGAAATCAAAGGGAAAGAGGTCTCAGTCAAGAGGACCTAGTGACTACTAGTACTGTGGAAAACCAGGACAGAAGAAGAAATATTGTTGGTCTCGGAAGAAAGATCAAGGAGACAAACACAATGGAAACAAGGAGGCAAATGTGGCAAGTAACAAATCTAAAGAGGATGCTTTGTTCTTGTCTTTAGAAAATGTTGATGATTCATGGGTGTTAGATTCAAGGGCTTCATTTCATGCTACACCCCATAGAGGTTATTATGTTGATTATGTCCAAGGGGATTTCAGGCTAGTTTATTTGGGAGATAATGAACCCTGTCAAATTGTTGGAAAAGGTAGAATCAAGATTAAGTTGCACAATGGGAATCATCTACTACTACAAGAGGTAAGACATGTTCCAAGGCTGAGTAGGAATTTAATTTCAGCAGGGCAACTCGCTGACATGAGGGTTGCACAGTTACTATTAATGATAAAAATTGGAAGGTTTCAAAAGGTTCCTTAGTAGTAGAAAAAGGTGTGAAAGTAGGCACCTTATATCTTTGTACAGGACATACTACTCCATCTACTTTAATTATTTCAGATAAAAATGAATGTTCAGGAACAGTTGCTGTAGTTGAGCAGGTAGAACAAGAGACAGTAGCTGGAGATTCTGAAACATCGCTATGGCACAATAGACTTGGACACATGAGTGAAAAAGGTATGAAATTACTTCATTCAAAGAAAGTTCTACCAGGTCTGAAATGTGTTAATATGGATTTTTGTGAAAGTTGTGTGTATGGAAAACAAAAGAGAGTTAGTTTTGTAAAGAGTGGGAAGGAAAATAAAGATGAAAAATTAGAGCTTGTGCATACAGATGTATGGGGTCCAGCTTAGGTACCTTCCCTTGGTGGCTCTCAGTATTATGTTACATTCATTGATGATGCAACTAGGAAAGTATGGATATATTTCA
>MU226331.1:267319-277725 GCA_018584345.1 Thuja plicata | reverse complement strand
CTTCGATTAGTTAGTTCAATTTATTTGTGTCATAAAGCTTCCTTCCTTTAATTTTTTTAGTATGGAGAAAATTTCTTCTTGATAATGGATTGGGACTTCTAAATTCTCAAAATTTAGGGTACCACCACATTCCTCGCACCTTCCCTGCTAAATAAATTGCTTCCCAAATGTTGTCTTCTTCGAAGCCTTGGGCGCATTTCCGACAGTGTTTAGGTAAGTTAAGAAGATTGTAGAAAGTGAAAACAATTGTCTAGGTAAGTGAAGAATGAATCAGACTACTCTTGAACCTAAAATAGTGTTAGAATAAGTTCATGTTAACCATATAGAAGAAAGGAAATCTCAAGAAGAAAAAGAAGCATTAGAGGAAGAAGAAAAATAACCTCAACAAGTATTGAAGAAATCTGCTAAATAAGCAGAGACATCATTCTTAAGATCATATCATTGGAGACATCACTCTTAAGATCATATCATTGGAGAAAAATTTGAATATCATTGGAGGAAAATTTGAAGGCGTTTAGACAAGGAGAAGACTAACTTTCCAAGACCAGTGAACAAACAAACAATTGCTTTATATCTAAGGTGGAACCAAATACTTTTGTAAGAAAACGACTAATACATAATCATCAATACATTTAATACAAACATATTGATCATTTGCACTTCTGATAGAGCCCAAATTCAACATATTGATCATTTGCATTAAAACACATACATATTGATCATTTCCACTTCTGATAAAGCCCAAACTTAGCATAAAACTAAACGTATTTTTTATTCATCAGCGTAATTACATTAACATATGTTTATAGATATTCATAGAACAATCTCAATAACTGTCCTATCAATCTGGGAAAATATTTGAGAGCAAACACAAATTATTGACAGTAGACATCTAGCTAGAGTTTATTGACAGGTTACTATGACAGCGAACTGAGACTCCTTGTTCTGTTATTACATATTCTAACAGACCGTCCATTTTTTGGAGCACCATTTCAATTCTAACCCCCACGATTCCATTATTCCTCGGGCCTTCCCTGCTAAATAAATCGATTCCCATATCTTGTCTTCTTCGAAACCTTGGGCGCATTTCCGACAGTGCTTTGCTAGCATATCAGGCACCATGCACACACATGCAGCAACTACATTTCTCAGCGAGCTTTCTGTCCATGCAATCAAATCCTCTGCTATGTCAACCTCTGACTGTGCCTCCGAATCCTCCATCTTGCCTATCTCCAACTCAGTTTCCATTACTTTGTACAGTTTGTAGAGGTAGTATTCTTTTCTCATCCTATCCTTGCTATGAGTATCATGCTTGGCTCTTCCTTGTACTTCCCCCACTGCATTATTTATTTCCAGCAATTCCACCTGGCACCTGCACAAGTTCTTTGCCATTTGGATAGTTATTTCCTGAGCAGATTCCTCTGAGTAAGTAGGTAGGCTTGCATACAGATGTCGGAGCCTGGAGAATTCTTTTTCGGCAGCCATACTTACTTCATCAATCCCTCTGTCGAAACTGTCGGCTGGGAGGGGAGAATCGCTCTCGTCTAAGAAGGACAGCAAATCCCAAACTTGATTGCAAGCTTTAAAAGCGTTGCTCAGACGATCCGATTTCATTGGCTTATGAAGCTTAATTATAAAAAGTGTCAAGGACACCACCGTCATCTTCCAACTCCGTTTTTCAGAATTTGGAAAATACTTGACACCTTGAGGAAGCGCTGCGTTTTGCAGTTTGTTCGCTAGTTGGAAACCTTGATCCACCCAATCTATGGAAAACGAGGCGAAGAGGCTGTTGCTCATGCTGCCATTATCACGACCTTCCTTGAAAAGAAGGGCTATCCTGTTAATGGCCCTCCTATTTGCTTCCCACAGATCAGAGGAATCTTCACCAGGCATGCAGATGGCTTCTAATATTGTAGCATAGGATTTATAAGCATGTCTTGATAATTCAGGAGTAGGCTGAATCCTCTGCTGCCAGTAATAGACTTGTTTGTGGGAGTGCCGCAAAAGCTTGCCAAATAAAATCTCTGAGATAAGCCAGCCGAATTTACTGACTAAAATCACAAATATCTGAAGAATGCGAAGCACATGCAGTAGCTTATGCAATCTGAGAAGAGTTACGACCCTTAGCAAGGATATGTCGACAGAGAAGTTTGATGTTGCCCGCAAACTTTGGAGGTCGTACATGTCAATTGTTTCGGAGAGGGCGCGTGTCCAGAAGTCTTCAAAGCAAAAGTACCTCTTGCCAATGAGAAGGGACGATTGCCATCTGCAGCAGATTACAAGCCATCCCTCTACCACGTAAGCGCATAACGAAAAATATAACGGCTTATTAAATATTATCCACTCCATTGAAGTTACTACATAGAACCACATACCCACGAAGACCCAAAATGTGACTAGAAGCCCTGCTGTTGAACTGAAGACTGATCTGGCTATAACATAATCTGGCTGGGAAGCGCGAGCAACAATCCATGACTTGAACAACTCATCTTCAAAATCATTCCACGAACGGGGTATCCTTTCATCCGTCTCTGTGGATGGTTGAACGTCTTTATCTTTATCAGTTGACAGAATTGCAGAAATCCTTTCCTTCAGAATACGACGAACAGTAATGCCAGCTATAACTGTGCAGCCTAGCAAAAGAATTAAAAATGTAATTGATATAAACAGAAGCCAGTGGAAGACATTATGATTGGTCAAGGGAGAGATATTATATCCCTGATCATGATAACCATTACCAGAGATAAAACTCTTCAATGGAAAGTACAAACCTATTACTAACACTGAAATGGCTGCCAAATTGTCTTGCGAGCGTGGGGCGACCATTCCAGTAAGAAAGTACCCTAAGAATACACAAACATTGAGGAGGCAGGTGTAGATGAGTATTACATCTGTCACGGCTTCGTCTATCACTACGAACAGTTCGTCTAATGTCACCTCTTGGTTTGCTGGATGTAGTAAATCCAGTAAGAGACTGATGTTTGTGCCGGCTACGAACGAAAGAAGTTGAATGGTGAGAGCGCTGAGGAGGAGGAATTTTGCAGGTATCCAACCCGCTCGTTTGTGGAAAGCGCTCCTCACATCCAACACTAACAGAAAAGTAAACACGCACAGGCATAGTGAAGTTAAATAACCTAACCAGTTAAGCATGAATCGGTCCATTGCGTGCATGAAAAAGCCACCTGAAGATGACTATACTCTGTAACAACAGCTGGTCTCCAAATTCTGTCTATGTTAATACCGAAGAAAAAGGAAAGAAAACGAAGTACATCTAAAATTCGCGATGATCCCACGGCGAGCTAGGAACGAGGAACTTTCGTCTTGGGATATTTTCGAAGTGGCATATCGTGGCTTTCGTCCACCAAATGTGTTTTCCATGGGCAATGGCTATATTCGATATGGCCGGACGAATCCATTAACATGGACATGAGATCCTCGTACATGTCAGAGTTGTGCACAGAAAGAGGAATGATATGCACTTTTTAACCTAGGGAGTTGTGTGCAGAAATAGTATTGTTGTGGTAAAACAAGAAATCTATGGGGAAAGTTTTAAAAAAAAAACTACCCAAAGTATCCTCTTAAGATATGCATTTTCCTAGTTTGTTGTTTAAAGTTGTCAAACAAGAATTTTGTCTTGTAAATTTGATTTAAATTTTTAAATTTTTTTATGGTTCTATTTTATATAAAAATATTATGTAAGAAATAATTTATTTTGATTTTTTAAATGTTCTATTTATTATTTTTATCTAATTTTAAAAGTTATATTAACAGAATAATAAATATAATATATTGATGATAAAAATCTTTACATACTTTTATTATTTATTTATTTATTTTTGATTGGTAAAAATTTTATTTTTTATTTTGATAATAATTACACTATTAAACATAATATATAATTTGGCAATGTTAGGATATATATTATGTGAAAACTTTATAATGCTACTATTTAACTTTTACATAATACATAATAATTTTTTATTTTTTATTGATTTAGGCAGATTTGAACTTAAGACCTCCCACTTGGGAGGCTTTGGAGCTTACTCGAGCACTATGGGGTTCCATACATAATAAATTTTTAGTAATTATAATTCTTTTAAAATAATATATTTTAATATTTTTAATAATAGAATATACATCTATTTATTATTCTTATTTATATTATTAATTATTATAACATATTTAATTAAGTAAATTTAAGATATATTATATATAAAATTTAATGACATAACAAACATACAAGTTTCATACAAATCACATACAAATTAGATTAATTAATTTTCATATAATATGTATTATATATTTTATAATATGATACTTATTAAAATAAATAAGAATACAAATTAAAAAATTAAACACATTATCTATATTAAAATAATTGTTTTCTATAATTTCAAAAATAAATATATTATTAAAAAAATACTATTATTTACTTCTATATATTATAAAAGTTAAATAACGAGTTTTCACGACATCGACTGCTCTCCGTTTCATGCCGACGGCTGCTCTGTATTTGGCGGGGTTCAATGCTAATGTATCCTACTTCCAATGCTAGGTGTGACTGTTTCAATTTATTGCTTAATTCTGTATGTCATTTAATTCTCCCAACTCCTCGGCAGAGGTCGTACCCTCTTCCATTAACTCCTCTAGGGCTCCCATGGAGCCAACTTGCCGAGTTCATTAAAACAACCAAATGGCACACAATCCTTACCTTCTCCACCCAAAACATTCTCTGAAGTTGTTACAAACTCTTCCGCTGCCATTTCCATGGGTGCCAAGTTTAATTTGTCTGTGCCAAATGAAGCGAGCGAACTAGGTAAGGATTCTAAGAATGTCTTGCTATCTTTTTCTATTTCTCCAAACTCTAAAATGGTTGTTGAAATTACGAAAGAAAAGAATAGATTAAGGATTATGCAATATTCTTTGCTGTTGTTGAAAGTGACAAGTGTCCTGCTCGTAAATTCCTGGATGATTGGTTTCATAACTATTGGAATCTGAAGCTAGGGCACCATATATCTTTCTGTAGGCAATTACAAAAAGGGATTTTTGTTGTGTTCTTCAAAAACCCCAAATCTCAAGAAGCTATCACTAAACGGAAATATTTGACTGTAGGTAACACTTCCTTCTGTGCCCTAGCCTGGACCCCGTAAGCTAACCATGAAGAAGTACTTGCCCTCTTGGCCCCACGTTGGATTATTGTGAAAATATTACCTCCTTTTCTATGGTATTTTCTCCCACATCTTCTTGAACCAGCTTTGGGTAAGGTAATTAGGGTTGATGACACCACCAGACTTGTCCCGCACATGGACGCAAAAACACTTCTCTCCTTGAAACCTAGTTTGGACATCCCCTCCGCTTTGGACATTAACATATCTAAAGACAATTATTATTACCCTATGGAGATTCTCGGTGAGGTAAATGCTTGTTTCTTATGTAAAAAAGGACACCTGAGAAAAGAATGTCTCATTATTAAGGGTAAAGCCAATTCTGTGGTGCCCTCTCCTTCACCTACTACTCATCTCCCAAAGATCTCTAACCAGAACTTGACCTTGACATCTAATACTCCTCTAACTGCTTCTCCTTTAGCTTCTGTAGACATCGCTCCTCGTTCCCGTGGCCCACTTGACACCCTTTCCCAGCTTGTTCCGCAATCTTCTCTAGACATGATTCAACCCGACGGATTTCAAACTGTTGTTAAAAAAACTAATAAAAGGAGAAGAAAGGCTAATAAACAAACTTTTATGGCTGGAGAGAGTCTTCCTACATCAACTTCCTTCCAGTCTCCTCTTTTGGCTTACCCTGACTCCTATCCCCATATACTCATGATCCAAAAGGTCAACATTGAACAAACTTAGCCCCTCCCCCCAAAGGTCTTTAAAGAGATAGAAGACGACTATATTCTTGAGGTTTTTCCCGCTACCATCAACCAATCTCAGACATTCATGCCCACTATTTCACCCCCAGTCCATGAAAAATCTTCCTTGACGACCAATACTATTGTTAATATGGAGGTCATAGTGCCACCTGTGTCTGACAATGATGAATTCGACTAGAGAAATGATATCCCCAAATCCAAAAGGAGAGGACACCGTTTGGGCTCAAAGAATAAAATATCCACTATGAAGGGTGTTGAGGACATTTCCTCCGCCCTGACTTTCATGAATGATGAGTCTTCGGACCTCTTGTGCGCCCCTCCATCCCTAGTTTCCTCATGAATTGCATCTCCTAGAACATAAGGGGCCTTGAATTGCCGGACAAGAAATACATTGTTAAAAGACGTCTTGACACTTTTAAAAATATAGATTTCCTTATGCTGCAAGAATTAAAAGCCACCGGCTTCATGCTTGAAGCCAATCTCAATTTCATTTGGAAAGATGTTATTAAAGTTTTTTCTGACCACTAGAAATGCAGAGGTGGGGTTGGAATTTTAATCAACCCTAAATGGGATAATTTCATTTTGAATAAAGGGGTATCCCCTTGTAATAGGGCCACTTGGGTTACTATTAGCACTAGCTCTTGTACCTTTAGCATCTTCTCCTTATATGCATCCAATCATTTCAATGAAAGAGCGGCCCTCTAGTCTTGGCTTGCCTCCCTTCCTGATATACCATGGCTTTTTGGCGGAGACTTCAATATGATAGAATCCCATATTGACAAATCTGGAGGTCTCCCCTTTACCTGGAAGGACTTGGAAAGATCTCAATGGAATACAATGAAAAATGTTAAAATCTTGTTTGACGCTCTGGAGGGAAATATTAACTCTAATCAAAGTCTTTGGCATACTTGGTGTAATTTCCAGCAAGGTAATTCTAGGATATATGCGAGACTTGATAGGTTCTATGCCAACAAAAATTGCTTCTCCTTCCTTCCCAATTTACAGGGTAACTTGGTCACAGTGACCCTCACCTCACTCTCAGACCACCATCCTATTTCTGTGTTTGTCAAGACTAATGACTCCCCTGCTCATTCAATCACTAGAAACCTGAGATTCATTCTTAACACTTCCCTGCTTAAGGAAATATGGATATTCTCTACGCCATCAAGCTTATTAGGAATATCAACAACAATACTTCATCCTCCCTTAATTGCATTGAGATGTGGGAACAAACCATCCATGAATGGAAGGTTCTTCTCCAAACCATTGGGCAGAGAAAGCCAAGGAATATAGGTTTGCCGAGAAAATCCTCTCTTCTAAGTTGAGATCAGCTGAGATTGACATTCAAACCAACCCGTCTAACCATGACCTTGTCCCATTGTGTCTAGGGCGAGGGATGATCTTAGACAACACCAGCAGACTAAAGCCAAGGGAACTAGGGTCAGGGCCCGTGTGCATTGGCTCTACAATCGTGACAGGGGATCCAAAGTTTTCCTTAACTTGCATAAACTGAAGCATTCGAATGAATCCATTAACAGGATTGTGGTTGACAACATTGAAATTGACAATGTGGATGATATTAAAAAGGCCTTTGCCTCTTTCTACCACAAACATTTTACATCTGAGGATACTAAAGAAGCTAAATATTTGAGAGATAAATATAGAACCATCATCCCTAAGAGAATTTCTAGGCAAGAATCTAAACTTCTCGACCAAAGCATCTCTATGGATGAAATTGAAAAAGCCATTAATAACTTAAAAAATGACAAGACCCCTGGGCCCGATGGTCTGCTTGTAGAATTTAATAAAGCCAAAATTGGCTGGATTTGAGAAGAGATTCATAACATTTATGCTAAGGCTTTTGACAAAGGCACTCTGGGCAATTTTATCAAAAGAGGCATCATTAAACTGATTCCTAAGGATGGTGACAAGACTCTTATTAAAAATTGGCGCCCCATTACTCTCCTTAATGTTTAATATAAAATTCTTGCTAAAATATTGACCCTTAGACTTAAGAATATCCTGCCTAAATTCATTAGTTCTACCCAAACTGGGTTTATTAAGGGTATATTTATTCTGGAGAACCTCATTACCAGCTGGGAAGCCATGAATTGGTCTATGGCTTCCAACCAAAATTATGCTATGCTTCTATTGGACTTTGAAAAAGCCTACTATAGGATTGAATGGGGATTTATCTCCATGATAATTGAGGCCTTTGGCTTCCCTAAAATTTTCTGCAACTATATTAAGATTTTACTCATGGATGCTTCTACTCAAGTGGATGTTAATGGCTCACTATCTGACTCCTTCTCACTTGGGAGATCCATTAGGAAAGGTTTCCCCCTTGCCCCTGCTGTCTTTTTTATTGCATATTATGCTCTTTACTACATTCTTAGAGACAACTCCCTCTCTCTGGTGGTTAAAGGCATCACCTTGCCCGATGAGTCAGAGTTGATTAATTGTCAATTTTCTGATGATACAACCATTTTTTTTGAAATATATGAAGGAAATCTCGATGCTCTACAAAGCAAACTCAACTCCTTCTTCTCTTTATCTGGTGCTCGGACATCCCAAACTAAGTCCATCTGCCTTGGCTGGGATGAAAGACCGCTTGACTGGTTTTATAAATAGGATTTTCAGTGGGGTGGTCCCCATAAGATTTTTGGTATCTAGGCATTCCTTTCTTTGTTGATCCCTCACTTAAAGATATGTGGTTTTGGGTGAAGGATAAGATTACTACAAAGATTGATAAATGGTATAACATATCCCTCTATTTGGCTGGTAGGGTGCAAGTTTGCCAAAAAATCTTCTCTTCTTATAATATATACTACTCCTCTGCCTGGATGTTTAATAATTATTAAATTCAGGAAATTCAAAAATCCATTAGGAACTTTCTTTGGTCTGATGGGAAAGGTAACAAAAAATTTCATGTTGTTAAATGGGATTGGTGTTGTATGGATAAGCAACTCAGGGGGTTAGTGCTTAAAGGCCTTAGAACTCAAGGTATTGCCCTTGCTTCCAAATGGATCTTTCACTCTCTAGAAGGGGATGAACCTTGGAAGCTTCTTATTAGATCTAACAATGAAAGAGGTCTCCCTAGGAAGGCTAAGTCATGGAAAAACCTCCCCTTATGTGACCTCCTTACTCGGTATTTTCCTGTCACGGTACAAGGCTCTGTTGTCTTTAAAACTATTTGGAAGGAATGAGAGAAAACTAAGAAATTTATATCTAATAGAACTTTCTTTGATCATAACCTTCTGCATGGTGAAAGGTTGATCTTGTAGAATCTTCACCTTTCAGGTAAGCCTCTTTCCCTCTCCCAAGGTTGCTCTACTAAAATTTAACACAATTTGGGCATTTCTCAACTTATATGCCTCTTTGAGGAGGACTTCCTTATTAGCTCGGAAGAGCTCAAAAAAAAATTCAACATACCTTTGTCCCAAAAGAAGACATACAATATGATTTCCAAAGCTTGTATGAATCTCCCTAGAAACTGCCATACGGACTCTCATAGGTTTATGAATATCAAATGGTCGGATGGTACCATTACTTCAAAAATCAAAGCTAAGAACATATATAGAATCTTGGGCTATAATACAGACATTATTCACCATATCAATAATTTTTGGTACACTAATCTGGATGTTAACAATTGGAATAAGCACTTTAATGGGTATGTGCAAGATCATGGGGGGCCAAAAAGTGGCGATGTGAAAAAAATCCATTTTTCACTTGTCCAAAAGCGCATGAAAGCACTTGTTGACTTTTTAGTACCTGCCTGGGTGTCAGTACACCTGGGCAAACCTGACACCAAAGCACAAGCCTAATCGGGTACCCAATATTATCGGGTACCCAAAACCTGCGGCATAAATCAAAACCTGCAAGCTGTTTTCCTCATTTCTGCTGCCCGCGACTGCATTCAGCATTTTCATTGTGAAAAAATTAAAACCCTAAATTTAACTATGTTTTTTCATTACTAATTATTTAGATAATAAAAGGATATATTTTTAATCTTGCTTTCATTGTACAACACGTCTCAATAAAATTAATTTAATTAAACATTCGATGAAACATTATTTTTTTAGGACTTGACAAGAAAACAACAGCACTGCCGAGCAAGGCACTTGGAACCCTTTTGTTTCTGCCAAAGCTTTCAGAATTAGGTTCTTCATTCTTTTATTTTTTTTCCAATACGAATTTGTCATCGCAGAGTGGTGTGTTTTGAGGATTGCAGGCAAAACAATTGTTGGTAGCCATGACTGCCAGTTTGAATCCATGGGCAGAAGAATTTGTTCCTCCTCCACAATACCCTCTGAATTTGCCATCGCAGAGTGGTGTGTTTTGAGGATTACAGGCAAAACAATTGTTGGTAGCCATGACTATAGTTTGAATGCATGGGCAGAAGAATTTGTTCCTCCTCCACAATACCCTCTAAATTTGTCATCGCAGAGTGGTGTGTTTTAAGGATTGCAGGCAAAACAATTGTTGGTAGCCATGACTGCCAGTTTGAATCCATGGGCAGAAGAATTTG